>PVHP010003233.1:0-26923 GCA_004024765.1 Zapus hudsonius
TCTTCAGGCAGAACCCGGGCAGGTAGTAGATGACTCAGGCTGTAGAAAGAATCGGACAGAAGTGACTACTAATTGCCAAGGCCAGAGGTGAGGCCATTTGCAAAGGTAAAGGTCAGGGGCTTAGACACTTCCTCCAGAAAGCAAGAGAGGCTTACAGTATCTTCCCTAACTCAACTCCTGAGTTGCTAGGAGCTCCAGACTTCGGCATGGCCTTTAGGGCCAGTGATGAAGGGTGGGGATAGGTACCCTCTGGTACGAACCTGGAGGAGGCCAAGAGCCTCAGGACAGTCACACCTCAGCCCTGGTTCCCAAAAGAGGAGTGCCCATCTTATTATGCCGCAGGGTGGCAGAGACTAAGCTGCCTGGGATCGGGGCCACAGAGGGGAAGAGACAAACATAGGAATGGCTGGGGGCACTGAGAGTAACCATGGCAACCACAGACTAAAGCTTACTTGACTCCAGAAAGCATAGCCCCTCTAGTAAAGGCAGGAAGAGATTAGGGAGCAATGACGGACTGAATGCTGCCACCAAAACACCCAAATATCAAAGTCCCAACCCTCAGAACCATGGGACGGCACTGTATTCTACCTCAATCCAGCATGAAGAGACCAAGACACAGACACACACAGACACTCATCTCAAGGAAACATGGAGAGGAGGGGTTAGAAAAGCACATCAGATGTTCTCCTGTGGTCCCCACATGGGGCTCAGAGGAGCGTGTGCATTTGCACACACACATGCACACACCACAAATACTACACATAAAAAAAAGAAAAGAGGGCTAAGAGATAGCTCAGTAGTTAAGAGCGCTTTCTATGTGAGCATGAGGACCGAAGAGACTGGTCAAGGTCAATCCTCAGGACCCACATAGACCGCTAGGCATGACCATGCTCAGGTGTAACCCCTGTGGGGAACAGAGACCAGACAATCATTGGGGCCTCTGAAGAGAAAAAAAAAAGGCAAGCTCTGGGATCAGAAAGAGTCTGGCTCAAGAATGGTGGAAGAATGGTGGAGGGGAACAAATGATGTTTCTCTCTGGCACTGCAGGTGAGTGCAAAGAGCATGCGCATGACCACATACACAGGAAGGGGAGGGGAGGGGAGGGAAGGGAGAAGGGAAGGGAAAAAAAGTGAGTTGCAGTGATGAGAACAGACCAGTGGATGCCAGGCTGATAGGGAGGAGACAGGGAGGGAGAGAAGGTGACATGAAAGTCTTTCAGGCACCAGGATGTGATGGCCCAAATCCATAGCACCACCCTACAAGAAAAGGGACAAAGCTACTCACAGATAAAAAAAAAGCAACTGTGGGGCAAGAGCTCAAAGAATGAATGCCCATGAGTGCCTCTCAAAGAAATAGTAAACTAAGCCATGAGACAGATAAAGAACTCGGGTGCTAACTGGTGTGCTGAGGACTGCGGGCATCCAGACTTGTGAACGCCTCTACCTATGCCAGAAAGAGCAAAGTATCTAAGTGAGAAACGGGATCATCATGTAGCCTCCAGGTGTCTTCCCAAGACACCCAGTTCTCTTGTAGTCTTGAGGTACCTAGCAAGACCTTTGAGGTCCCAGCCTTCAGGTGAGGTTTGCTTTGCCCACTCCAGTCATTGGACTTAGTGTCTCGCTCCTAATGAACAGAGCAGAGGAAGGGGGGACATAGGTGTTGTGACCCAGGTAGATACCACCTTGCTCACCAGTGAAGAAAAAGGTCACTGGGGGTGAGAAGGGAGCTCTATGCCCCTAACAGAGGTGATGAAGGATACCTCTCCCCTCACTCTCTTCCCCAAAGCTCAGATCTTTAGGCTAACCGCAAAAACGTCATCAGCCAGGGCTGCATCGAGAGTCAGGCTACAACCTCCCAGAGATTCTCAAAAGTCACAAGGTTTCAGGAAGACAGGAAGTGTCACCCCTGGAAGGAGCCCAAAGACTTGGGGCAATCCTGGAACAGAAGAGGGAGCCCGTGCAAAGCAGGACATCTAACAATGTGTGGTTTGGTTAATGGCTAATGTTCAACCATAATTTCCTGGTTTGACAATGTCCTGTGGTTTTGTAGGGAAGGATTCAGGGCTATCTTTACAACTCTTCCTTAAGTCTGAAATTATTTCAAATGAAAGGTTGAAACGTCTGAGGAGCATGTGTTTAAGGTGCCATCACTGCTTTCCAGGAGTTGGCTGGTTTGGGTGGAGTCAAGGCTGTGACAGTCAAGTGAAGTCTGTGCTCGTTTGGGGACAGAGGTGATTTAAAATGAATCCAGAGGATTTCGTAATCCCAAGAGCTGCAAGCCGTAATGTGCAGTTGGACCTGAAAACGACTCCCTGGTGTAACAATGAGGTGATTATCCCTTAACCACAGAGCAGGCCCAGGTCCTAAAGCCATTTCCCCTTTAACACGAGGAATGTCCTTCCAGTCTGGAAGTGCCTCGCCTGGGTCTTGCACATCAGGCTGTGGGCTCTGTATATTAAAGGATTTTTGTCTTTTGGCAAGGTGTGGTTTCTGGATTCCCATTCCTCAAAGATCCACCAGCTCTCCCCGTTTGGCTCTTCTGTCCATACTTGAGCCATCTGCACTGTTTGCCCTGTGTGACTGGTCACCTGCCATAGGGCAGTGTTGGCTAGGTAACCACTGTGTGGGAGCCTCACTGAGGCAGCCACAGCCTTAAGGCCTCCTGGGCAGTGTAGATGTTGACACCAGGATGGGTGAGGCAGGCCCAAGGTGGGTCAGGGATGACATGGGTGTGAGTTCAGCACCAGGAAGGACCTCCTCGGCCAGCAGGTCCAGTGGTTTCATCACACAGGTGAGAGGAATGAGACTGGCTTTCTGCCAGGTGGGGAGGGCAGCTGTCTCACCCCATTCTGTGGGCTGAGTTTCTACTTGTCCCCAGCCCCAGTGACAGCCCAGATGACCTGTCCAGGATGAGTGCCCACCCTCCTCAGAACCTTCTTTGGAGGCATCCTGTGTTCTCACAGGCCCCAACCTGCACGCCAGAGCGCCAGGCATACCAAACACCCCTCCTCCATGACTCTAGAGTCTATTTCTCAGTCCATGAGCTCAGCCTCCAAGGGTATGTGCCCACTACCACCTAGTTTAGCCCTGTATACCTGGGTACAAGCAGCAGCCCACACCTGGACTCTGGTCCCCATGTGTCTCTGATCACAGCTGTCTAAGCAATAAGATTCTTCTATGACCAGCCCTGTCTTTCTGAGATCAGGTCCCCTGTCTCCTCACCGCATCCTGCTCCAGGACACTTGCACTCAGCCCTGTATCTAGGCCCACCTGAGCCTTTCCCATCATGCCCCATCTGCTCCAGGCAGCATTCTTCACCACTGTCATTAGCTGTCTGGTTCTTACTTGGGTAACGTTTGACTTCTGATAGTGTGTCCCTTGAGGCAGGGCAGGCTTGTATTTTTTTCTCCTGTCCTCCTCTGTAGCAGCTCAGCTCCTGGCACACGCTGGGCATTTCACAGACACTTTAGAAAGTTCGGGAAGGGTATATACAGGGCCAACTGACTCCTAAGTCTACTGTGTTCTCATTGCATCTGTGCGGGGAATGGGCTTTGCAGGCTGACCTGTCTCACCAGATAGCAAAGGCCAGAACAGCTGAGCAGAGTTCTGTTCACCAGCACAACCCTACAGCCAAGAGAGAAAAGGGTCCCAGAAGCATCGAGAAGGGCCAGCTCAGGGTGTGGGACCAGAGGCTCATGTGGGGAAGGAATTCTAGTCATGCCTGTGGACTGGGACTGGTTCTCAGGGCAGGTCCTGGCCTGAAACTGATCACACCACTGTCACCTCTCTGCGGGACCAGGGGACCAGCAGCAGGCACTGGGCTTCAGGTCCAGGCTGTGACCTAGTGGCAGAGGCAGGGTGAACAGACTAGGTATGCTAACGCTTAGTGTCATTTACTACTGTATTTTTACAGTCCATATATCTTGAGGAAAAGTCATAGAGAACAGACTGGAGAGTGAAAACCAACCAAGGCCGGATGGGGCCTTCAGCCCCAAGGCTACTGCAGTGGGCTCTTCTGAAGCTTCTCCAGACGGGTCCACTGGCTCTTCTGTGGGGTTCCACAGCCCTACGTGCCTCAGCCTGCCTGGGTGGTTCGAGGTCTGAATGTTGCAGGCATCAGATGGGTCTCCTGGGCAAGTGTAGGGCAAGGGCCAGGCAGGCAAGGCAGGGGAGGAGGGTCAGTGGGGGTTGGGCACAATGCCATGATCATTCTTCAGCCTAGAGAGAAGAGACCCACAAAGGGAGCCAGCCAGACATCCCCAAGGGCCTGCCACAGCTGAGGATGGATGGCCTTCCGGGGCCGGGGCAGAAGAACAAAGGCTCTGTGTGTCTGTTCAGGGTGAGGTCCCCAGGAAGGACAGAGCCCCTTTGAATGCCAGCCGGCTCCCGCCAAATCAAGGCCGCCTTGGCCTCGGGGTCCTGGGGCAATCCTGGCGCAGCTGACGCAAGGGGATGATTCAAAATTGCCAGCCAGGCAGCCATGGCTTCAGCCAGTCTTACCTAATCTTAGCCTGATTCCAGAAGGAATGGGCCCAGAGCCCAAGGGACTTGCTAGTCAGAGGCCCTAAAGTGGGGACAAGGCCTTAACAACTCAGTATATCCCAGACAGGGCCAACTGCAGAGAGACCTGGACAGCAGGTGAGTTAAACCAAGGCCAAGGCTGAGATATAGATGAGCTCAGGGCCAGGACCCCCACAGTGCCCTGAGAGGCAGGTGAAGGGGCCATACACAGCCACAGGGACCAGAGCCATAGAAGAGCACAACCCATGAGGACCATACATAACCCATGTGGTCATGGCCTGTGGAAACCAGAGTCCATGGGACCACAGCCATTAGGAAATAGAGTATTCTGCAGATGGATGGAGTCAGCAGGGACCCCAGTGCATCGTCCACCTTTGTCCTTGGGCACAGTGGCCACCCACTCTCCCTAAGGGCTCAGGCGAGCATCTCAGAATGGCTGGACATCTCAGGTCTTGGACAGTGAGGGGAGAGAGCAACGAAGGGACCAGATGTTGTTCCCCAGAAGGTGCCTTTTCTGTGTGTTGTGGGGGGGGCTCCAGGATGTGCCCTCTGTGTGGGTAAGGGGGGGCCACAAGAGTCATAGCAGGGACCTGCTCCCACCCTCCCTCACCTTCCTCTCAGTCTCTCAGCCAATGACACCTCAGCTGAGCTGGCTGATGAGACCAAGGCTGGAGAGGAGACAGGTACTGTGGCACAAATGAAGCCAGGTAGGTTCTGGGAAAGGGGTCGTGTTCAGCAGAAGAGCTTGGGATGGAAAACCTCGGGGTGCTGGAGCGGAGAGGCAACTGGGTGGGAGGCTCAGGCTCCCGGCTGCACTGGACTCAGGGGAGGCTGTGCCTTCGCCTACATCTGTCCATGGTAGATGCTACCTGACTCACAGGCATTTCTCCTCTGTAGAAATTTCCCCATGGTCCTCCCGTCTCTCTTAGCTTTGCAGCAGGTAGCTGGTGGCCAGTGCTGGATAGTGTTGGTGTAGCGAGTGAACAGAGTGAGGTAATGCAGGTTTGGGGGTGCAGCTGCTTGGGATGAACCCTTAGGGGCTCCAGGGGAGATGGAACTTACCTCTCTCTAGGACGGAAGAAAACAGTACCAGAACACCTCACTCCCTCAGCCAGCAGCAGCTGCTCTGTCCTGGGAAAGAATGTGTGGAATTTTTTGGCAGAGAGCAGGTGAGGAGGAGCTGAGGACCCCTATGACCCTGAAGGACTGCAGCCTCCAGGGAATGCGGTGTGGGCAGCCCAGAGAGACAAGAGGTGTGTCCACTCAGCAAGCAGGCAGCCTAGAACACCCTACAGGGACTCCTTTGTGGGGGGGGGGAGGGTTCTCCAAGGCCACATCTGCAGGTGGCCTTCCCACAGCAGCCTCAGTTGGCATCTTCATGGTTGTCCTAGGAAGAGATGTCCATTTGTCTTCCTGTGACCAGCTTCTCATCGGTAGACTTTATCTAGCTGACAGTCCAGACCGCTGGAGTCTGTGGGTGTCACATGACCTAGTCCAGGGCTCCCGGGATTCAGGGCTGCGGGATGACTGCTCACACTTAAGAAAGCGCAACTGTACGTGAAGGATATGGGACTGAGCAGAGAGGACAGTCAGGGTGGGACATGAACAGCCAAGAGAGGGGCCCCAAGGAATGAGCGTAAGGAAGCACACTGCAATATGCTGTGGACAGTCGTGTTTTCAGGAAAGACAAGAAAGTAAAGAAAAAAGGGACTTTTCCATGCAGTGCTCCCCAGAAGACCAAGGATGACATCAAGTTCTCCATGGTGATGACAGGAGGGCGGAGGAGAGGTGGCCAAGCAGAGACAACCTGGAGCCTATGAGCCTAGGGGGCATTTTATAGAGCCCACCTGGGTAGAGAGCCTGCAGTGACAGCAGCACAAAGCTAGGTGGCGCTGATTTTAGTGAAAAGAAACCGTATGCAAGTACAAAAAACATAGAAACAGGCAATAAATTTAGAATCATTCAAAGACATGCCAGCCAGGTGGACAGTGATCACTGGCCGTGATACATCATGAAAGATGGCCACAGTGGCTTGCCAACCAGAGCCCAGTTCTGCTGCTGATGTTAGACACTGAACCAGGCATGAAAGAATCTCAAGCTATGAAGACAGCCGAGGGGCAGGTGCACCCAAGCCATCAATCAGGTGGGGCAGGATGGGCAGTATGGCACAACCTTGCCGGGAAGGTCAGCAGGAGACTTGTTCCCAGGATGGCCCTTTCTGGTCTAATCTTGGATGCTGCCTGGGACAATGATGGGTCTTCGGTCAGGTCAGACCAGCATCTGGGCACCTTCTAGGGGCACCAGTACCATGTTGTAACAGCTCTGCACACAGAAAGGAGGTGTGTGCTTAACTTCCTTCTGCTAACCTGTATAAAGAGGGGCCGTTTAAAGTGGCAGTGGGACAGCTGGCTGGTCTCCACAGTGTGGGGTGAGCACTTGCTCCAAGCAACAGCCATGTTAGGAGAACTGGGAAGACTTATAAAGTCCCCACACAGTACTGGGACCTTGGCCACATCCTAAGCCTTGCCACTTGCCCTCCTGTTAGTCCATCATCTGGACATTTAGGGATCGTGGTAGTTTGAATATATGGCCCCATAGACTCAGCTTGAATCTTGAGTCTCCAGTGGGCAGAGCTCTACTGGGGAAGAGGTATTACTGGGGGTAGACTTGGGAGTCCAGCCCTAAGGTGTATTTGGGAGTAGATCTTCAGAGAAGTTTGAGCTCTGAATACACCTACTAGTGCTGGTGGTTTTGTGGTGTCGACTGTTGGTGATGTCTCTCTGCTTGGATCTGTGAAAGGCAGCTAGCTTCTTCCACCATTAAGTGCTGTTCCCCTGGACTCTGTAAGCCTGAAATAAACCCCTTCCTCCCATAAACTGTGTCTGGGGCTGGGTGTGTCTCTCACACACACTTCTGCAGGTGTCTCTTCAAAGGATTGAGAGGCAGCAGCCTGGTGTGGTTACTCACCTGGATTGAGCTTGTCCTGCCTCCCTTCCACCTTCACCATAGAACCGCCTGCACCCAGCTAGAACTGTGGGCACACTTAGCAGCAGGCATTCACAGAACCTTCTAGGTGGGAGCCCTGGAGAATGTCTGCTATGCCTTTCTGCATCATCTGTGACAACCCACCTGCAGGTCAGCGCTGGTGTAGAGGAGGGGACAGCTAGACTCTGAGTCCTGCCTGCCATTGTTAGCTTGTATCCATGCTCCCAACGTCCTCTGAAGGGCAGGACAGAAATGATCAGTGGCCACATGTCATGTCCAGATGAGTCAGGCACACCTGGACCACAAAGGATTAGGAGGAAGAGCCACCCACCAAATCAGGAAGCCACCTTGGGAACCTTTTCCCAATCAAATGACTCACAAAAACCTTTTGAGCCACCAAAACACATGTATTATTTGGGTCCACCGCAGGTGTTAGGATAGAAACATGGTTATTGGTTCCCAGCTGTACTCCCAGGCGGACTCCATGGGCCGGAGCTTCAGTTTCAGCAATGAGGTCACACAGCTCTGAGGTCTGCTCCTCCCTCCCCACACTCCCCAGGCCAAAGTGCCCTCAACTTCACTGAGGTTTCGGACATTCCTAGGAAGCAGGGGGAGACATGGGCCCTGGTGGAAGTTGACGCCCTCATGTCCAGCAGCTAACAGAGGGCAGGCCAGGCCCTGGTGTTCTGAGGGCACCTTGCTGGACACAGCCTTATAAGGTACTCCAGGCCCCTGCACCAGTGCCAGGAATAGATTTAACTTGGCTTTGGACAGGCTGGCGCCAGGGGCCTGAGGAGGGCGCCAGGACAGCCAGACGGGCTAGTCAGGCCCTCGCTGACTGGCTTCCTTCCTGCTCACCATCCAGCATGGTTCCCTGAGGCTGGGGGTGGACACACCACAGCGGGGCAACTGCTGGCCACAGGAAGTGGGTCAGCTGCTGCACCAACCACCCATACACACTCCTTCACACACTCACACGTTCACATCCACTCACTCACTCTCTCCCACTGCTCCTCTCAGTCCTGCCTGACACCTTGAGCCTGAGAGGGTAGGCATCTTTGACCTTGACCTGGTTCAGAAATGAGTCATTGAAATTCCTGAGTCTAGGGCTAGAGAGATGGCTCAGCGGTTAAGGCACTTGCCTCCAGTGCCTAAGGACCTGGGTTCAATTCCCCAGTACCCACATAAGCCAGACCTACAAGGTGGTGGCCCTGGTGCTCGCTCGCTCTCTCTCTCTCTCTCTCTCTCTCTCTCTCTCTCTCTCTCTCTCTCCCTTCCTCCCCTTGAAAATGAATAAATAAAATATTAAAAAAAAAAGAAATTCCTGAGTCTATGAAACCTCTGGCTGTATTCTGTCTGAATGGTTCCTGGGGACAGTGGGCGGCTACTCCACCTCCAGTGAAACCCTAGCACCCAGCCCAGGAGCGAGGCCAGGGGTGAGTGTGGCCTGAGAGGTCATGGAATGGAAGGCCCAGGAATGAATAGGTATGGTGCAGGAGGTTTGGGAGCAGGGAACTTCAGGGGCCTGGCCTTGCCTTCCTTCACACCTGGACTATGTCGTTCTGCAGCAGGGCCTGGACCAGCTTCCTCAGAGGTTGAGGGTTCAGGATGGGGAGACAGAATTACCCACCAGGCAACCTCCAGCATTTAAAGTCAGTCTTATTGGCCGAGACAGCATGCTAGGTACCATGGGCATTATATCTGGGAAGCCATCACCAACTCCAAGGCTGTTTGGGTTTCCTCCTCTGTGATCTCCTAGGAGCTTCAGAGTTCCTCAAAAAACTTTTTGTAAGGTTTAGAGACTTTATTACGAGAAGAGGGGAAAAGTCAGGCATGGTGGGGCACGCCTTTAATCCTAGCAACAGGAGGCAGAGGTAGGAGGATCACCGTGAATTCAAGGCCACCCTGGGACTACACAGAAAATTCCAGGTCAGCCTGGGCTAGAGTGAGACCCTATATTGAAAAACCAGAGAGAGAGAGAGAGAGAGAGAGAGAGAGAGAGAGAGAGAAAGAGAGGAAGAAGGAGGAGGAGGAGGAAGAAGAAGAAGGAAAAGGAGGAGGAGGAAGAGGAGGAGGAAGTACCAAAAGCTCCCACCATGAGGAAGGCGAGAGGGGGTAAAGCTCCAGGTTCCTCACTTTAGGTCTGTGACCCACTTAGGGTTAGTTCTCCTATAGAGCGGCTTGGATGAGGCCCATGTATTGGTGACAATTTGTCCCATGTTAAATACACATGTATTCTACAAACACACTTCTGGATATAGCTGGAAATAATGTCTAACCAGATCTCTGGGATCCCCTGACCAGTTAAATGGGCATGAGAAACCAGCCCTATGGACATGCTTATGGGGGTATCTTGACCTACCTGTCCCCTCTTCACTGTGGCCTTGAGGTCAGGCAGCATCAGTGTTCCTCTTTCCCTGTCACACTGGCCTCCCTAGCCACCTTCATGTGATCTTCGTTCCTCCTTCCTCCCCTTACTTCTACCAAAATCTCTGAGTACTCCAAGCTTGTCCATCATGTGGGAGCTGACCTCACAGTTTTGAGTTTACAAACCACCTGGGGTAAGCCTTAGGTGAGTCCTATGCTCTCTCAGTCCCTGTCCGGACAACCATGAAGGGGATCCCACAGGACTGTCACACAGGACAGAGGTGAGGCTGAGGGATGCGGATAGGACTCACACAGATTCAGGGTGTTTGGGGATGACGATTCCCTGAGGCAGAGGCCTGCACACTACTCTCATGTCCTTTAGGGTAGGGCAGAGATCCTGATGGGGTCTTCACATAGGCCACAGCCTGGAATCTCAGCTCAGGTTCACCAGCCCCTGTGTCTTATTAGATAACATTGATAAGCTGTTATGTACAAGACCTAGTCAGCTTCTGATCCTCTGAACCTCTGGGAGGGCTCAAGTTCTAGGGGTTCAACGTCCTCAGGGTGACCTGTCCCTTGTTGATTTAGGGGCTTGGGAGGAAACTCTCCCAGCCGCCTGGGTTTCCAAAGGGCCCAGCCCTCAGCTTCCCCATGGTCTCAGCTGGCTGGTTCCACTCTCCAGAAATTGGAGCCTCCTGCCTCGAGCAGACCCTGTGTGCACAGACCAGCAGATGATGGACATCTATTTATTTTGGCCAAAAGGGTTTTTCGGGAAATGAGAAGTGGATGAAGTTGTTTAGTCTCCCATCTCTCTGCTGGCTCTGGGAAAGGCCGGGGTGCCCAGCCACAGATGGAGGTCAGTGGGCTGTGTAAAGGGAGCCCCACTTCTGAAGACACTCACTGGCTCTGAGGATGTGGCCTCGTCCTCTGAGGCGCCTTGCCAACTCCACCTGGTAGCACCCAGAAGTCAGAGGTCTGGCTGATTTCTGAAGCTGGACTGAACAAGGCCCACCTGCCCTTCCCGACCTACCTGCCTGCCCTCCAGCACACCTGTTGCCTCTTGGTGTGGAATGTCCTCCATTGCCCTCCACTTGTGAGCAAGCTGATTGTGCACACATGTGTGTGCAGATCCATGCACATGTGTGTATGCACACACTTGTTCTTGGAGAATCTCAGGCCGTGCCTCTTCAGGCCAGCCCCTCCCATCGCGTAGTTGGCTTCCCAAGTGCAGCTGTAACCCTGGTCAGGTCACTGTCCCTTCTCAGGTTCCTGTCTACTCTTCATGTAAGGGCCAGGTGATACAGATGTGTGGTCCAGTCAGGGCAAGGTTTGGAGGTCAAGCCTGGGTTGAAATGAGCAGGTGTCCCTATCCTGTCCCCACTCCTGGCTCAGAAGGAAGTGCCATCTCCCAGGTCACGTAGTGACAGCAGCTTCTTTTTTTTTTTTTTTTTAATTTATTGTCCATAATGAGTTACAACATTTAGTGGGCAAACAATGAGTTGTTATCCCCAATTCCCCACTACCCTTCCCTCCCCCCTCCACTGGATAACCTCCTCCATGGGTCGTCTGGATCAGTCCTTGTGACAGGGGACCATGGATAGCCTAGTATTCAGCCAGGTTCTCCTGGCCATGCCTCTGGATAATCTCCTCCACCACGGCTCTTACACTCTTTCCGCCGGGACAGCAGCTTCTGTTCTGGTGCTTTAGGACCCTGGGCTCTGGTCCAGTGGAAGAAGGATGTGGCTCTGAGCTGCTGTTGCTTTGTTTTTAATCTTTTTGATCAACACAAGGAGAAACACAAATCCTTTGAAACTTCTGAAAATTTTAAAGGTTCCTCAGCAGCTAACCCCCTCTGCAGTCTTGAGCTGTTCCTGAAGGGGTGAAGGTCCCCTTTCCCGATATCCTTCATGTAGAGAATAGAAGGACATGACCCTATGACTCCCATATGAGGCTACACTGGAGCCCTGGGCTGCTGGAAGGTTGGGGCTGGACAGATGGCTCAGTGATTAAAGGTGTTTGCTTGCAAAGCCTGACAGTCTATGTTCAATTCCCCAGTACCCACATAAACCCAGATGTGCAAAGTGGCACATGTTTCTGGAATTTGTTTGCAGTGGCAGGGGCCCTGGAATGTCCATACTCTCTTTCTCTCCCTCCTTCTCTCTCTCTCTCTCAAGTAAATAAATAAAAATATTTTTTTTAAAAAAAAAAGAAAGAAAAGGGGAAGGTACCACTACAGCAGCATAGGAAGGTCCCTTGCGGCCGTCTGAGGCTGATTCTGAGCTCCAGGGCTCAAGCCGCACTCCAGGCTCAGGGGCAGCCCTGCCCACTTCCCAGAGTCTGAAGCTCCTCCAGGGGTCCCACACCAGGACCATATGACTCCAATTTCTGTCTTTGATGTCAGCTGGCTTCTTTGTGTCTGACCTTTTCCCTTACAAGGACATACAGGTGATATTTAGGGTCCGACTGGATAGTCCCAATGACCTCCTTGCTTTAGGGCCTCCACCGACCAGGTCTGCAAAGACCCGTCTCTAAGCACCCCCTTCATGGGTCACAAGGATGTTACCCGGATCCTGGGGAGGGTGCATCTCTCTGCCTGCACAGCTGAGCACAGAGGCCTGACCTCTCTTCTCTCTGTTTCCAGATATGTGGAGTGAGAGCCAGCGCAAGTTACGAGGGTTGCACGGAACAGTGGGGGCGTCTCGAGGGGTTGGGGGTTCTGCCTGTCATGCCATGCTCACGGACATCAGGGCAATGGGAAGAGAGATCAGCTGCCTTCCTGTCCACTGTGGCCCAGATTTCCTTTAACCACTCAGCCGTAGGGGCTTCTGGGAGCAGTTGCCATGTGCAGAGGCTCTGCCCCATGAGCTTGGGTCCACTCCTGGTCTCAGACACACGGACGCATGATTGTGTAACACTCCAGTGTTTACAAAGGCTTCTTCCTGTTGCCTCATCACTCTGTAAATACGCAGGACCCAGATCTCCGCTGCGTAATTGTGGTTTTGGAGGACAGTTCCAACAACGCACTCCCAGCACCACGGATGTCCAGGGTGGTGGCAACCCGTGCGGAGCTCCTGCCTTGCCACCCGTGCCTTGTTGCAAGGCAGCCACAGGACACTCCCTCCTTCTGGACCCCCACTTCATGATGGCCCCACTCTAGGAAGAAGGAGCTGAGCAGTGCTGAGAAAGAGCAGTGGGGGAAGGGCACAGGGGCAGGTCCCAACATCACGGCCACATCAAGATCATGACTTCCCTGAGACAGAATTCAGATCTGCTGGGGCTGGCTGGTCACGTGCATGATTTGTGTGCATGTATGTGCACAAGTATACAAATGTTCTCCAAAAACATACTGGTCCCTCCCAGAATATTGTGTGGGACACTTGTGTGCTTCTGGAGTGTGTGTATTCCTGATACATATAGATATATCTAAAATAAATATTCAGGCATGTTCTTAGTGTGTGATGTCCACACATATACATGTGTGTAGTCCCGGACTTGGTCCATCTCCTTGCTGAGGCCAGCCTTGCCTGTTCCCAGCAGAAGGCAGTGAAGGCCAAGGCTGCGCAGTAGCCAGGCTGCGGAGGGCTCCTCCTGTCCAGACGCCTTCCCCTGAATGAATGGCAAATGTCAAATGCAGCCCAAGGAACACAATTCCCACACCCACTCATGTCCAAGGTCAGTCAAGTGCGGTGCAAGGGCATGTGATGGGTGAGCACAAGGGCCCTTTGTGCACGTGGGCATCTGTGGCTGCAGCTGAGGTTCATGGATGGGTTTTCTGGCTGCCACATGGAACAGGACTGTCCCATTTGCTCCCTTGGTGCCTGAGGCATATCCTGACGTCATCCCAAGTTTTGTCCTAGACTGTGGGGGCAGGGCACATTGGCTACAGAGGGGGCCACTCTTCTGGGTTATTGCAGACCAACGAACAGATTCATAAATACAGTCAATTGGGATGACTGTTCAGAGCTGCAGAACACTCAGAATTAGGTCACATGCACCAGCCTGGCTGTGACGAGGCCTGGGTCTGAGTGGGAAATGAAGCGTGAGGAACTGCAGAGCGGTCAGGGCCCACAGGGCCCTTGATAGCCTCTGAGCTTTGCAGTTTGGTAGCTTGCCTATTCCAGCAGATCCCCTCTCACTGGCAGTGCCTTGTGACCCCGGAGATGGGGGACCCCTCAACCTCTTCCATCACTCAGCCATGGGGTACACTACATCTAACCAAGGGTGGTATACAGCAGACATCCCCTTCTACATGAATGATCTCACCCTTGTTTCAGAGAAAGTCACCCTTTCTCTTTGCCAGGCAAGCAGGGAGGAGCCCAGTAGGCAGGGCTCCCTATAGTAGGGAAAATGGCAGCCTTCAGGGTGCTGGACCAGGAGGCTCGTGCCTATGGGGGACATTTCACATTACAACCATAACAGCAGGTCTGCAAATGTTTGTGGGCACAGGGGAGGAGGAGGAAAGGGGATGGGAGGTGAGGCAAAGCCTTAGATTAGATTTGGAGTCATTGATGGGAACTCATTATTCTAAAAAAAAACAGATACAACAATCTATAGATGGAACTCTGTGTGTGTGTGTGTGTGTGTGTGTGTGTGTGTGTGTGTGTGTGTGTGTACCCTCTCTTCAAGCCCTGGTCTCTGGCATTGTCCTCCACTTAGGAGACCAGGGCTGTCACGGGCAAAGTAGGAGATGAGCTCAAAGCTGGCTTTTCATCTAGTACAGTTCTGGGGTCTCAGAGTCAGCCTGCCCCATGGCTCCCCTAAGCATTGTCCTGGTGGGGTTTCATGTAGGGACCCCAGTCTTCTGAACACCAGACGGATGCCTGCTGAATTGGCCCCACCTGGACACTGATGAGACTCAACCCAATGGCTTCATGGAGTGACCCCAAGCCACAGCAGACACAGCTGGGTAGTACCGCATAGGAATATGTGGGGCAGTAAGCTGAGGTCCCTGGGTGCCCTCAACCCTCCAAGGGCTGTGCCGTGGACTCCGGGATGTTAACATGTCTTCAGGTCACTCTCCTTCTGTCTGGTATGACACCTGGCCTCTCTGTGTCCACACTGATCTACCTCTGGCCCACATCCCGAGTAGTCTTCCCTAGCATGCCTTTAAAATATACTTTTATTTATTTATTTGCAAGCAGCGAGAAATAGAATAAAGACAGACAGGTAAAATGAGCACACCAGAGCCTCCAAATGCTGCAAACAGATTCCAGATACATGTGTCACTTTGTGCATCTGGCTTTACATGGATACTGGGGAATTGAACTCAGGTCCTTAGGCTTTGCAGGCAAGGGCTTTAGCTGTGGAGCCATCTCTCCAGCAGCATGCCTTTAAAAATTATCTATTTATTTACAAGGAGAGAGAGAAAAAAGAGAAAGAGAGAGACAGGGAGAGACAGAGAGAGAATGGGCACACCAGGGCTTCCTGCCACTGCAAATAAACTCCAGACACATGCACCACCTTGTGCATCTGGCTTTATGTGAGTAGTTGGAGGTTGACCCCTCAGGCAGTCAGGCTTTGCAAAATAGTGCCTTCCACCACTGAGGCATCTCTCCAGCCCCAGCATGTTTTTTTAATTCTTCAAAACCAATCCTGGCTGAGCCTTCCCTCCATCCTTACACTGTTCCTCTCGTCTCCTGGTTTGCTGTTAGCAGTGAGGCCATTATCACACTCACGCATGTCGCTTAGAGCATCTTCTGCCCAGTATACAAGTTCACTGACTGCAAGTGAAAGCCCCAAGCCTGGAGCTGCCCTGGACCGGCTCAGAGGGAACGTGCCTGCCCAGAGTCCTCTTTGCTTGGGCTTGGCCAGTGAACTCTGAGAGGCAGCAAAGGCCTAGTTGGTGGTATCTGTGGCATCGCCCTTCACCAGAGGCACAGCGCATGCTGTGTTTTGACAGAACCAGAACCAAATACAGTCTGTTGTGGCTTGGTAATGTGGACGCATTTTGGCAACTGGGCTGCCAGGTGATTTTGTTCTTATTCAAATTTCATAGAGGGTGTTTACTGAAAATAGATATCTCCAGGCAACAGTCTTCTGGAACCACTGGAATGGCCGTTATAGCTGTTGATGGCTGCTGCGGCACTCAACTGCCCTGTTCCTCCATCAGTCAGCTCCGGGGCCCTAACAAGACCAGACCAGGGGCTTTCTTCCTCACAGTCCTGGAGGCTGAGACCCCTGATCAAGGCTGTGTCCTCCTGGGGCCTCCCCTGGGCTTGCAGGTGGCATCTCCTCCCTCTGAGATGTCTGTGCCCTGACCTCCTCTTAAAAGGACACAGGTTACAGCCCCCAAACAATGACGCCATTTTGCTTCCATCTCCTGTCTCCAAATAGCGCCAATTGGAGACGCAAAGCATCTGGTTTCCACATATGAATCTGGAGGGACACAGCTCAGTCCATGGATCACTGGATAGAAAAATGACTGAAAGTCTGATGGCGTGAGTTAGTCGTGATAAGAATTCTGTCACCAAATGTCACAAGCAGCTAGGTGAAGCAGCTGCCACCTCAACCCTGTCTTCAGAAGGCCACACAGACATAAAGTCAGTTCTGCCCATCCAGACTTCACTACTGGTGACCTAGACCCGAGGCTACACTTTCCTTCCCAGAATGGCCAAGGTTAGGATGCGGCAGCTGACCCTACACAGGGACATGGCGAAGGGCTGTTATCATCACAGAGCTGTGTGGAGGCTGCCTCACCTGCACTCTGGACTGCTGGAGCATCCTTACTCACAGATGGGGGGACCTGTCAGTGTCCTTCTCAGAACAGGGAAACGGGGGACCCAGGATTGGTGAGGACGAAGCCTTCCCATGCTGACCTCAGAGCAGGACCTCCATGGGCCCCAACTGACAACTCCCAGGGAGGGAAGTGAGGCTTGTCTCCTGCCTGGTGTGTGTGGGAGGGGATATACCAGGCCCTGTGGAATGGGAGAAGCTGCCCACAGCTGCAGCCTGCTGTGCCCTGCAAACTTTCCCTCTGTTTGCCCCTCAAACACACAGGAGGCTAGGCCAAGCCCCCTTCTGCGCCTCGTGGGATGGGATGCTGGGGCCAGAGCTGGTGCCAGGTGCTCAACAGACAACAGCTGGCATCCTCAAAATCTGCCAGCTGGTCCCCAGGACGAGAGACATTTGGGGAACATAAGGAAAAATCATTAGCCTTAGGAGCTCCCAGCACAGCAAATGGCTTCCCCACATGCCTGCTGCCTGCTCTCAGCCCTCCTCTGACCACCTCCAATTAAAGCCATAGCCACTTCCCCTCCAGACAGGCCAAGCAGGTCTGTTCATTCTTGGGGTGTGAGGCCACCATCTGAGGACCATTCCTAGGTCCACATCACAGCAAAGGTGGGCTGTTAAGAGGGTGACAGTTCTCTGCTGAGGGCTGGGACATTGGCTCCCTACTTTGGGGGAGGTAAACACTGGGAAGTGTATCCACCCCTAACTGGCCATATGTGAGGCTAAACCTGAAAAAAAACAGGTCTCCATAGAAAGCCTTATTGCCATGGGGGAGTCTCAGCCAGGATCCTGACAGTGCCCTTGAAGCCCCACGCCCCAAGCCTCCCTGAACTCCCCACAAGTACACCAGTCCTGCTTTGACAAACAGTGTCCAAGGATGAGCCCTTGGCCATCTGTACCACAAGACAAGTGACAGGTGCATCCTGACCTGGGGCTGCCCTAGAGGGTCCTAGAACCTGGGCTTCATCCTTACTGATCTGACCACAGCAGAGAGGGCCTATGGAGTGAGCTGTCACATCTCATGGAGCCTTGGCTAATGCTGAACTAGGACCCATGCCAATTCCATGCCCTCAATGGGCCTCAGTTCAAATAAAAGCACTCAGGCTCAGCAGACTAAGAGAGGGCCTGAGATGTCCCTTGGCCACAGGTGGGTGGGCACAGGTATCTTCATCTGCTGCTGCTGATACCTGTGCATAGGACTTGGTTTCTCTGTGTGAAAGGCAGAGGCCTGCCCCTCACAAGCAGCAGCCCAGAGATCCTACCTGTCTACCAGGTGCCCTGGCCAGCCCAGAGACTCTGCATTTGGCCCACAGTCCCAGGGACACCAGCACACAATTGTGGGTAAACCTGCTGGCCTGGTCCAACTTCTTGGTGTTGAGAAGGTGGATTCAGAAGTCTGAGCAGGTAAAAAGTTCTGCTCCAAATTGTACCATCCAGAGAGGTAGAAGCAGGATCCCTCATCCTAGGCACGAGTCGTGACCAATGCCAAGGCTTCAGAGCCCAGGAAGCATCCATTCCAATTTATGAAGGCTGTGGCATTGGACTCTAAGGAGGCTGAGCCAGGAGGCTGGTGGGTAGGAGGCTAGCATGTATGGTGCTATCTGGGCTGAAGTGGACAGGGGTGCTGTGAGTTGACCCTCTGGGACCAGAACCAGAGCTCAGATCTCAACAGATGTGAAATGGAGCAACTGTCTTGACCCCAGGGAACTAGGTGGGGCATTCAGGAATGGGGGAGAGCAGTGGATGGTGCCAGTGCAGAGAGCCCTCAGGCATCGGCCTGCCTGCACTTGCTGAGCTCAAAGCCTTTTTCTGACCCTCTCCCAACCCTCTTCCCAGCTTCTGAAGACCAAGATGGAAAACTGTGGTTTGTGAGGCTGTTGTTTAATTGACAATCAAAATTCTATACCTGGGATATGTTTGGCTCCCAGGAACCCATCACCATGGAAATCTTTCCCAGACCCAGTGCTGTTGCAAAGAGAGAGGGCTGGGGGAGGGAACAGAGTGGCCACCCTGTCCTGTGGATCAAACTTCCAACAGGTGCCTCTGGAAGCCTGGGCACAGACCTTTGTGATCTGCAAGGTGGTATAGTGCTGGATTCCAGCCTGGGATGTGGCCAACAGTGCCCAGTTACTTCACACATGTCTGGCTGCAAACTGGCATACTCTGCCTCTGCAATTCATAGCTCGCCCACTTTGTGCCCAGCTCACCTTTCTAGAAGCATGTTCTGCCAACTTCTAGTGGGGCCAACTTCCTGAGCAGTGCATGCTCGAATACAGATGGAGAGACAGACAGACAGAAGCAGAGAGACAACACTGAGGAGCAATGAGCATCAGGGACCTGTAGATGTGACTCCTCCCATTCTGGCTGTTTGCTTCTGACATCCAGAACATTCTTCTCTTAGCCCAAGCCCCTGAGTTCAGCCAAAGGCCCCAACCTGCATGGGGACAGGGCAGGATTGTGGTAGTGCCATCTGGCCCCACGCCCTGAGTAGGTGCTCAGCCATGGTGCTGTGATCTCTGTATGATAGGACTCCATACTTGACATAAATCCCATCTTGGCCGGGCATGGTGGCGCACACCTTTAATCCCAGCACTCGGGAGGCAGAGGTAGGAGGATCACCATGAGTTCAAGACCACCCTGAAACTACATAGTGAATTCCAGGTCAGCCTGGGCTAAAGTGAGACCCTACCTCGAAAAACCAAAAAAAAAAAAAAAAAAATCCCATCTTGACATCTTTATGTGAAAACACCAGCGTTCTGGAGTTCTGATTCTAAACCCTGTGGGAAATACTGCCCAGATGAGTCCATCTTGCTGGAGGTCCCCAGAGGAGGGTGTGACAGGCCCTGGGGCAACATTCTATTTTCCCAACCCTGGGTGCAAGTCTGTAGCCATTAGGGGACATGACCACATTCCAGCTGACTGTGCAACCCATTCCTGGCTCTTTCAGATCATAACTCCCTCCTGTCCATTTTCAAATTAACTAATTAATTTGAGCTAGAGAGAAAGTATGGGTGCACCAGGGTCTCTTTCTACTGCAAACATACTCCAGATGCATATGCCACTTGGTGCATCTGACTTTTATATGCTATTGGGAAATCGAATCCCAGCAGTCAGGCTTTACAACCAAATGCCTTTAACCACTGAGTCATCTCTCCAGCCCAACCTTCTGTCTGTCCATTTGTGACTGCAGTTTTGCTGTGTGTTGGTGTCACCTGCTTAATGCTGAACTGATACTGGAAGCTGTCACGGTGGCATTCTTAGGGTGAGCATCCTTAACACACTTCATCCATCAGTAAAAGGGGAGGAATCTGTATCTGTGTGTGGTGTACGTGAGTGTGTGGGTCCTCATGTGTGTGGGTTGGATGTGTCTGTGTGGGTGCATATGCACGTGTGTATTCATGCATGTGGAGGCCATAGGTTGATGTTAGAGGTCTTCCTCAGTAACTTTCCACCTTACTCTTTGAGACAGGATCTCTCCAGGAACCTAGAGATCACCAACTGAGTTAGACTAGCTAGCCGGCCATCCCCAGGGTACCCTGTCTCTGCCTCCCAAGCACTGGGACTATTGGGGTGCACCGCCAAGCACACATTTTATGTGGGTGCTGGGGATCTGAATCCAGGTCCTCATGCTTACACGACAAGCACTCACCCACTTAGCCATCTCCCCTAGTCTATTCCAGGTAATTTTCGATGAATTATTTAAAGAAATACATGTTATCTTTTTTAAAATGTTCGGTAGCTTCCTGTGACATTTATCCTCTGAGCCGTCACACACATCTTCTCCTGCCCATATGAAAACCAAGCCAAGCCTGCTCTGCAAGGTAGCAATGGCAGATGTTAGGATGGAAGGGGCTTGGTGGTCACAGCAGCTCCTGCCAAGCTCTGCAGGGTGGCAGGTGCAGAGAAGCACAGAGAGCCGTTTCAGCCTGTGTCTTCCAAGGCTCCTGGGGAGCAAGGGACCTTGGCTGCAGGTGGTTATGAGCTGCCCAGTGGCCACTGAGAGAACACCAGGGTACATACCATCCCCAGGTCAAAGGGAGAATAGCAGAGGTGACCCCACCAGCCAATTTGGCTCCCAGCAACTACTTCCTCCATTCTTAGAGCCCTACTTTTAAGGCATGGAGAGGACTGGGTATTATGGCTCCTGGGAAGTGGGGCTGTGTATGCTTCAAGCCTGGAGCATACCAGCTGGACCAAAGTTCCATGGGTTACCAACACCATGTACAGCCTGGCCTGCCCACTGAGCTGTTTGAGGCTTTGGGTGCTATGTAGCACCTTGTGGGCCACAGTGAGACCAAGCTGCTGACTGTATCCCAGGGCCACCTGGCCAGTGTCTGAGACACTGACATGAGAGTACCCAGGCACTTCTAAAGAACCTATAGCCATGCCAGTGACTCTGAATGGGTCATAGAAGTCCTCCCAATTCCTGACCACTCATTCACAAAGGATTGGGCCAGGTGCTTGAGGGTCTCTCACTCTTACCAAACTCGAGCTTCCCCGTCAGTTCTCTGAATAGCAAAGAGTCCCAAGACCTCTGGTCTTAGATGTCCCAGTTATTGATGGATGACCAATGGGAATGGCCAGAGCCCAGTGTCCCCTCAGCTCTACTGCCTGTGGCTGGACAGTTGGGCATCACTGATCCAGGATGAGCCCTGGCAAGCACCAAAGCGATTCACTAATGGAATCTGATGCTCCTTCCCACTGGGACACACATGAACTCAGGTGGACGGAGGCCCAAAGACTAGGTGTCCATCTGCTGCTCACTGGTGAGGCCTCATTTGCAGAGGCCAATGGAGCCACATTGTCAGCCAATCCTTTAAGGCAACATGCCCTCCTGAACTTCACAGACCAGAAGCTGCTGGTTCAGCCTGGCACTTGCAAGAAGGCGAACCTTATCCTGGAGTTTCACACATATAACAGGAAAAAGTGAAGACATTAACAACAACAAAGTGGGAATAGGAACTCTGACAAATCTAGAGACAGGGAGGATCAGGCAGTGTCAGAAGGAACTTAGCCAACCCTTGGGAATAATGTCCACAATAGAGAAAAAAATGTGGATGTGAGGGTTTATATCAACTGTCAACTCAACAGAATCTAGAATCTCCTATGCATGCCTATATAAGGAATTACCTAGATTGGGCTAATTGAGATAGGAAGATCCACTTTAACCGTGGTTGGAACCATCTCATGAGCCACGTCAGAATCGTATAAGGAATCACCTGTGTATGTCTTGCGACTTCAACAGAGGGAGTCGATTGCTTGCCTACCACAGTCTTGTCCACACAGCCTGCTTCTCTTTCAGCCCAATGAGATGGAGGTCTACTCCTGTAGGCAATGACCTCAAGACCCCAGTGACAAGTGGCCTGGCTTCCGAGTCCCCAGAGGGGCCTGCATCCCACCAGGGCTTCCTTCCCTGAGGGCCTAGATGGGTTTGAGAGTTGGTGACAGAGCTGTGTATTAGTTTGGGCACTCAGGGGACAGTTTCATAAGCACAGGCTTTCCCATCTTTGTGAAACCCCGGACCCTTGATCTTTAGGGAGTAAGGATGGAGGTACTTGGCTGGGAAGAGGAACCCAGCAGGTGGTCCCAGACTTTATAGTCATAGCTGGACCCTCAGCCTTCAGCCTTGGAGCCCCAGTATCCTGTGTTTGTGACCCCGTTGTGGAACTGGGGGCTCCTTGTGAATTAGCAAAGTTCTGCTGGACCTCATTCCAAGGAAGCTCCTGATGACACCCACCCTATCTGTTGGCCTCTCCTTGGTCCTCCTCCCCTCCCCCGAGTGGGAGAAGACAGCCCCTGAACCCCAGCCTCTAAACATAAGCAAGCAGCTTGTTTAAATAAGGCAAATTACGCACTTTGTGACTTTTGCTGGTGCTTGGATCCTGAACAGGCCTATGGGGTGAATTCTCACAGCCCTGAGCCACTCCCACTTTCCCCAGGAGAACCTGTGCCAGACACCAGAGTCCCCACAGGAGGACTGCGTCAGCAATATGTTGTCTGTGGGAGTCATGCCCACTAGTGACTAAACAGCTGGAGAGAGGCCAGTGTTCCTGCCACAAGGCTCTCCAGCTGTGCTATAGGGCAAGGTCCTTTGGGGTCTGGGAGGAGTTTGGGTGTGGGGAGCCCGTGGGCCAGCCTTCTAGGGCTTGCCCTGCCCCCAGGACCAGCTTCCCACGCTGTGCCTTGCCCTCTCCACAGATGGCTTCATCTAAGGGTGCCCCAGGGAACCCCAAGCACTTGGTAGATTGTGTCTGTGGGTGCTGCAAAGCAGACTGAGCTGTCCCTAAGGGCCTTTCTGGCAGGTAATACAGCCCTCCCTAGCATGGACTCTGGCAATGGATACAAAAACCGGAACTCCCTGCCCTGCCGATGACTCACAAAGTGGTCACCTCCCTGCACATTTCCAGGGACAAAGCCAGGATTTTATTACTGTGGACTCGTAACAAGCAGGGCTGGGGGAATCTGCACTAAGGCCAAAAACTCCAACATGTGGGTCCGGGTACCTGAAAAGCAGGGCTGGTGTGTGCCTGTGTGCACCCCTAATGCTGGTCCCCAAGTCCGGGACTCTGAGTCTGTGGCCAGTCCATTGCTCTCTCCAATGACCAAGGAAGGCTTCTGGCAACAGCTTGACTCTTGATCACTTCATCATCATGGCATGGTCTCCTAAGGGCCCCGTTGAAGTTAAGCTGCCTCCACATCCTTTCTCCCTCACCTTCCCACAGCTGACTCAAGACAGCTGCCAGCCTGGCATGTTGCATCCCTTCCACCCTAGCCCAGGGTCTCTGATGCCCAGGGCTCCAGTGAAGTAACATGCCTGGACAGTTGTCCCTAGGGAGGAAGGGGACAACTCCTTGCTGTCCTGAGTCCCGGGCCTAGCCCCACCCCATGTGCTCCCTGCCTGAAGAGGATCCCTCCAACCCCAACTACCAACTTCTAGCCATGAGTCATGGAGCCCCAGCTTCCAGAGGAATCAGTCTGTTTTTAAGAGTTCATTGTTGCTGGTGACGCTGGACCCAGAACCAATCACATGTGTCCCCCACTTCAGAGATTTGCTCTTTCAGGACATGGGGGATGGGGTGTTAGTGCTGACTTTTTTTTTGTAAATATTTATTTATTTGCAAGCAGAGAGAGAAAGAAGGGACAACGAATGGGCATGCTAGGGCCTCCAGCCACTGCAAACAAACTCCAGATGTAAATGCCTCTTTGTGCATCTGGTTTTACGTGGGTACTGGGAATCGAACCCAGATCATTAGGCTTTGCAGTCAAGAGCCTTAACGGCTGAGCCATCTCCCCAGTTCCTAATGCTGACCTTTCTAATATGTGTGAGACAGATGAGACCCTGGGTTGCAAGAAGGCTTTACCAAATGTGGCCTCACAACCTACAGGATGCATCTGCCTAGGGTGAAGGCTAAGCAGGGCCTGATGCATGGAGGCCTGGGGCCTACTCTCTACCTGGGGTCAAGAAACCAGGACCGGCAGTCATTTCAATCCACTTCTGCTCTCAAGCCTTGTCCGTGTTTTTCTACCACTCCACTTGGCAGAAGGAGCATTCAGAGAAAGGCTCTCTTGCCCTCTTGTGGCTGCATCACTGTGGTGGGCTCAGTGGGTTCCTGTGAGCTCACTTCCTGCAGCACTGAGAAGTGACTCTTCGCCATTGGTCACTGCAGACTGAGTCTAAAGGCAGCTGATTCCAGCTCTTCCTTTCATTGATGGTTTTTCTTAATGAAAAACTCACAAACATTTCCAATGCATAATCAAAGGTCATAGTGATCAATTCTTCAAACCCAGGGAGGCCATGGGAGAGGAGGAAAGTGGAGGTGTCCTCCTAGGAAAGCCAGTGGGCAACAGCACCCAATGTGTTGAGCCCCCGAATGGCTCCTCTGTTCTGGGGGAAAAGTCAGCGTGGAGACCCCCGGATGAACAAGGTAGAGGCACAGAACCACAAGATTTTCAAGTAGACCGACTGTTGGAGAAGGAGTGAGGCTTGAGGCCTCAAGGCTGTAGGCACGGGAGTCCCATGAACCACCACTGTAAATGTGGAGCAGTGAATGGGACTGTGTCCTCAGGTCAAGCCAGTAGGGCAGAGCAGAGACCTAGGCTGAGTCTCTAACAGAGGCAGGGGCATGGATCACTGTCCTGCCTGGCCCTGAGTTCAGCCAGGCTCTGATTCCTGGCTTGAGGCATTTTTGCAACGTTTTTTTCAAGAGGATCTGGCTTTTATGAGTCGTCTCCAGTGCACCAGCAGCAGCAAGGTACATCTTGTGGTGGCCCTCAGGTATGAAAGGAGCAGTGTCTATCCTCAGAAGTTCTCTATTCCTCTGCAGTGGGTGAGGCCCACCCAGTGGGAGGACCTTAGAGGCCGTCCACTTTGAAGACCGTGTGTGCTTGAGTCTGGGGAAAACATCCTTCCACCCTTGGGGATACTGAAGTTTCCATTCCTACATCCCTGTATCCAGGCCCCATTTTGGGCTTCCTAGAGCACCTCATGGGACCTCCACCGGCTATCAGGACATGGGGAGCTTATAAAAGCCAGGCCTTGCCTCCCCACCCCACACAAAGTTATGCTTCTCCCAATCCCCCTAGGGAAGAGTGAAGGCTGGGAAGGTGGGTGCTGTGCAGCATGTAGTCCTGTAGCTGCAGCGTCAAGGGCTGAGCTGGAGAGAGCTGGAGGGAGCTGGGCAGCCTAGTGGCCAGGCATATGGTTGAACACATGTGAAATGAATGCACCAGCCAGGTCTGCAACAGCTTCCCACAGTGATCTAAGCCAAGGAGCCAAGGAGGGAGTGGACATCCTTTCCTTGGAGGTGTTTCCCTAAGTATATGCACGTTGTCTAGGTCTCTTTGGTAAACAAAGATGGGATGGCTGGCTCAGACTAGAGGTATATTCTTAGTTTCCTAAGAAACTGTAGGGCCCCCAGCCCTCCCTTCTTTCTTTGTTCTGACCCAGCCCAGATCCCTGATGCTGTGGGTTGGCCAGCTGCAGGCTTTGACCCAAGTCTCAGCCTCAAACATTCCCAAGCACTGATAGAGGTGTGAAGGTCACTGGTCCAAAACACTGGAAAAAAGTGACCTCGGCCCAAAGTCTTTCCCTCCCCTGCCACTTTCACAGGCAATCCACAGCCGTCCTCCCTGGGATGGATACATCAGGAGAGCCATCCCTCACCCACCCTGTCTGAGACAAGCACAGCCTTCTGAATGGAAGTTCTCCTGGTGAAGGCTCACCATTCATTGACCACATGGCACCTGGAGTTCTGACCAGCCCTCTCAGGACGATTTAGGGAATTTCCTTGCAGCACTGCTGCTCTTGGGGAGACTCCAGCCAGGGCCAGTCAGGACAGAACAGAAAATGTCAAAATGAATTTCAGAGTGGTTTCCTTCCTATCAGCAGTGTGGGAGTCCCAGCTGATGTACCTACATCCCAACGCTGGGTATTGCTCAAGCGTATCCCGTGGGTGGATGCTACCTGCCAACGTGCTTTTAATGCCCATCTCTCCAAGATCTAGAGATATGAACAGCTCTCCACCGTCTTTTTTGTATTGGCTTATCTACATCTTGGCACACCCCTGAAACTTAAAAGATCTTTCTAGGCTTGAAAAGGGAGATTTATCAGGGAGATTTTTATTTTAAACGCTTTCTCTCAGTCTGTGCCTTTTCATTTTCTTAACCATGTCTTTCAAAAATCACGCTTTATTTTTTGATGACGTTCACCTCATCTTTCTTTTCTGTTATGGGCTCCTGCTTTTGTGGCCAACTGATTCTTTTTCTCCCAAGCAGATGTTCAACTGTCCCAGCCCACGGGTGGAGGGTGTCTGTGGGTTCTCTGCCCCCAGGATGTGTCTGCCAAACTGCCCCGATGAGGACATTCAGCCAGTTCACTGGGCTGCACAAACACGTCTGGTTCTAGACACTTCCAAGAGGTTCAGATTAACCCACTGGAAATCGCTCTGCTGACTGGAAGTGTAGACAGGCATTTCCACGAAAGCGCATCATCCCGGCCCCTCCCGGGCTTCCGAGCCCCAAGGGTCCCTCGGCTCCGGCCGCGCAGGGAATGGAGTCCTCCGACCCCGGTCCTCTCCGCCCAGCCCCGCCGAGTCGGCGTGGGACGCATGCGCAGGGCTGGCCTCACCTCGTTGCCTTGGCTACTGCGAACGCTTTCCACCGGGGCGGCCGGGAGGGCACTTCCGGGGCGGGGCGGGGCTGCCGGAAGTGCGTGGCCGCCGGGGCCATGGCGGCGCTCAGCGTCGTCTGCCTGCTGCTGGCCGCGGCGTGCTGGCCGCCAGCTTCGGCGTCCGGCGAGGAGTTCTGGCCTGGCCAGTCGGCGG
>PVHP010003233.1:27023-80386 GCA_004024765.1 Zapus hudsonius
GGCCCTGGGGGCCGGGGTCAGCGGGCAGGGGCCCTGGGGGCCGGGGTCAGCGGGCAGGGGCCCTGGGGGCCGGGGTCAGCGGGCAGGGTCCCTGGGGGCCGGGGTCAGCGGGCAGGGGCCCTGGGGGCCGGGGTCAGCGGGCGGGGGCCCTGGGGGCTGGGGTCAGCGGGCAGGGGCCCTGTGGGTCGTGTCAGCGGGCAGGGGCCCTGGGGCTGGAGTCATGGGACAGAATCCCTGGGGTTGGGTTAGCCAGTAGGGTCCCTGGGGCCTGTGGTCAGCTGGTGGGGTCCTTTGGCTCTGGGTCAGGTCTGCTGGCCATGGGGTTGGAGCCTGTATGGCCAGTCTCCCTGGCCTGGGCAGGGCCTGCACTGCCCATCCCCGTGGAGCAGGCGTGTGATCGGCCTGTGGATGCTCAGGCCCCCCACCCTGCAGCTCCCTTGAGCCCAGGCGATGCAAGTCTGCCCTGCGCTCATAAGTTGATGGAGGCCTGGGGCAAAGCAGACCCCATCAGGAGTCAGTCTTGGAGGCACCCTTCTTCTTGGGTTCGTATCCTCAGGATGGAGGGTCAGGCGGGGATCCATTGCCAGGCAAAGCCAACCGAGAACAGCCGTTACAGTGTGTAGGAACTGGGAGGCCACAGAGAGGAGCTGTGGCTTTGGCGAAGTCCTGATTTTTTGAAATGTTTCCACAGAGATTACGGGACTCTTTGTCTTCCTCATGTCTCTTCGGAGAGAACTGTAGAGTTTTTCCAGAGGACAGCTGGCCTGTCATATCACAGCAGACTTAGGGCAGAAGCAGAACTCAGCTGTGGCAAGCCCCAAATTAAGTTTGCAAAAAATTAAACACACTGCTGTTCTTTTCACTAGTTATTATATTTTGAAATATACGTATTTGTCCTTTTTTAAAAAATATTTTATTTATTCATTTTCAAGCAGAGAGAGAGAGAGAGCCCCAAGGCCACCACCTTGTGGGTCTGGCTTATGTGGGCACTGGGGAAATGAACCAGGGTCCTTAGGCACTAGAGGCAAGTGCCTTAACTGCTGAGCCATATCTCCAGCCCTTATTTGTCCTTTAAAATGCTATCTTTGTTAACATGTGGGCTTTTTTTTTTTTTTAATGGCTTTTGGAAGCTAGGTCTACCTGTGGCCCAGGACTCTGACCTGGAACTCATTCTGTAGCCCAGGCTGGCCTTGAACTCACAGCTATCCTCTTACCTCAGCCTCTGAAGACTTGGGATTAAAGGTATGTGCCACCATGCCCAGCTAACATGAGGTTACTTGAAGTGACTCAGTACGTCTAGCCTTCACTTCTAACACAGTATCTATCAGAAGACTTAATAATCAGCGGCCCTTTTGGGTCCTCAGTAATTGTGCGAAGGGGTCTTTAGACCAGACAGCTTGAGAATGCCTACAGTACTGTTCCTCTGGCTTGGGTTTTGTTGTCAAATAGTGCTAGGTTGTCTGTTCTTCCGGCTCCTGAGGTAACTGTCACATAGAAACAAGGTGCATCTGCCGCTCTGCAAACCAGAAACAGTGGAACAGGGTGTGTGCAGGTGCCCCGAGGCAGGGAGCAAGGCAGGCATTCTGATGGGGGACATCACAGCTCAAGGCCTGTGTCCTGCTCCTTGCTCAGGTACCTTCTGTATGATGTCAACCCCCCGGAAGGCTTCAATCTGCGCAGGGATGTCTACATCCGAGTCGCCTCCTTGCTGAAGACCCTGCTGAAGACTGAGGAGTGGGTGCTTGTCTTGCCCCCATGGGGCCGTCTCTACCACTGGCAAAGCCCTGATATCCATCAGGTCCGGATTCCTTGGTCGGAATTTTTTGATCTTCCAAGTCTCAATAAAAACATCCCCGTCATTGAGTATGAGCAGTTCATTGCAGGTGAGGTAGGGGCTGGGCCGGGAGGCATGGCCTTTCTCACAGGCAGCATGGCCCAGCCTGGCTGGTGCTCTCCCCTCAGGCCTGCTGCGTGCTTGCTTCCCTTTCCCAACTACCCGTGGCCCTCCTGTAATGTCCCAGGGAAGCAGGTCTGAAGCATATGATGGCCATGGCAGGTGTGGGTGGTGTGCTGGTGACCGAAAGGCCATTTTAGCCGAGAGGGGTGCACTTGGATAGTCACAGGTCTCACCACAGCGCTGGTGAAGGATCCTGTGAAGACGCCGCTGCCTACTTCGTTTCCGGCCTTTTAAGAAGAGTAGAGCTTTCCTAAGAACCAAGGTGTTTAGAAGAGAAGTCCTTTCTTCCTGTTACACTCTGGAGAGGGGTTTGTTTTGAGTCAGGCTGATGCCCATGGTGGGCACTGAGTTCTCCATCAAGGCCTTTGCCTCCTGCCCAGGAATGTGGCTCCCTGTGGCCATATTTTCAGTGCCTGGCCACTGGTCGCTATGTAGCATGTTCCGTGTCACAGTCAGTCCTGGAAATGCTTATTAGGCAGAACAGGTTGTTTTTGTTTTCCCTGGCATTCCCACTCTGGCTGAAGATGCAAACTTAGAGCATGGAACCTTCCCTGACTCAGCTGTAAAATTTGCGGTGGGTCTTGGAAAATAAGAGTTGGGGCGAGGTCAGCTGAACTTACCCTAGAAGACACCTGACCTTGGTCTGAGTCTCAGGTGCCTTACAGGGCAGGGCTTATCAATTCCCAATGGGAGAGGGACAGTCTGGGCCCTTGCTATTTAGAGTCTGGTGTCTGGAGGCAATAGGACCGAGTCTCCCTGTTGCCACCAAACCTCCCTCCTTCCCGCTGGAGCAGGTCCAGGGGAACCCACAGGGGAGACATTGCTGTTCTGCCATGGTCTTCCTGGGAAGGTGCACCGTTCATTTCCAGAGAAGGGTCGCCAGGGGGCTGCACCAGGTGAAGCTGTGCCATGCTCTGTCCACATCTTTGCATTCCGTCATTTGTCTTTTTACCCTGGGCTTTGGGCCCATCAGCCATGTTGCTTAGCACCTCATCCTGAGCTAGTGGAGGACACCAGCACTTGACTTCTTGTGACTTATAACAGGGACGTTGTCTGAACAGATCCTCATGGGTACTAGAGATGACTCTGGCTAGGTGTGGGCAGGGGGACACTGGGGCTCCTATTGGTAGTGAGGTAGACAGGATCACAGTGATGGACCACACTGGGGGCTGTGCGAGGTGGGGTGAGTGCTAGAAGGGAAGAACCCAGTTAGTCAGCATGTGCTGGGGGAGTGCAGGTGGGCCTGCCCCAGTGTGGGGGTGCAGTGGTAAGAGAGAGTCGGGAGAGGCCAAGGAGATCTGGACCAGACCCCCTCCCCCACCCAGGCCTGTGTGCTGATGCCATCAATTCTGTCCTCGGCTTTGGGAACCCTCCTCCAGGCCTTCGGGTGAGGTGGTACTTAAGTCAGTGAACACCGTTTGTCTGTCTTAGAGGCTAGGTACTGTGCTCCTGCAGACACGCCCGTGGTCACCATTGTCTGGCACATTCTCTGGGTCTTTTTCAGAGTCCGGCGGGCCCTTTATCGACCAGGTGTACGTCCTGCAAGGTTACGCTGAGGGCTGGAAGGAGGGCACCTGGGAGGAGAAGGTGGATGAGCGGCCCTGCATTGACCCACTGCTGTACTCACAGGACAAGCACGAGTATTACAGGTGCAGGCTCCCTGGGGGTTCCCAGAGACATTGTGCCCTGAGGGGCCTCCCAGAGCCCTCATGTGCCAGCGTGGGCCGCTGCATGCTGTTAAGATGAGAACTCAAACTGTGCTCATGACATCTAAGACACACTTGCTCTTCACCTTGTATTGACTTATATAGTAGCAGGAATTGAATTTAGGACCTCATGAATGCTAGGCAGATAGTTCTCTCTCTGTCTCTCTCTCGCTCTCGCAAAAGTTTCACTATGTGTCCCAAGCTGGCTTCTCTTAGTCTTCCTGCCTCAGTCCTGGAATTATAGGTGTGTACTACCATGCCCTGCTTCCTCCACCTTTTAAACACATTCGAGCATAATGTGGAAATGGTGGTCTTAGCTCCAAATGTAGGTCGCTGTCTGACACCCTGGCATTTGTAGACCTCCCCATGAAAGAGCTGTCACTTAATGTCCTCCATGTGTGATGTACCATAGTAACAATAAGTACGCTTGTCTGAAACAAGCGGGAGGAGCTGCGTGGAAGAGCCGGGCTTCCTTGGCTGAGCCAGGCCCTCCTCACCAGTGACCTGCAAAACGCGAGAAGAGCTGGGGGGGGGGGGTATGGCTTTTCTCACAAGGCTCTGAGAATCGCACATTCCAGACATCTGGCCTGTGAGCTGTCCTGAGAAAGCAGATGAGGACCGCGCTCCTGCGTATGCACACACGCACTTCAAGCTAATGGATGGATCGGGCTTTGTTTTCCAGAGGATGGTTTTGGGGCTATGAAGAAACCCGGGGTCTCAATGTCTCCTGCCTGTCCGTTCAGGGGTCAGCTTCCATTGTCGCTCCTGTGCTTTTGAAAAATACTTCTGCTCGGTAAGTTTCTGGACATTCTTTTCAGCATCCAGCCAGCAAGGGTATGCATGTCTGAGCTGTGTCCCAGTATCCAGATACCTTTCCCGGACCCTGGGGACCTCTCTCCCAGTACACCAGCAGTATCCAGAAGACCCCAAGGAGACCCAGAGGAGAGAGCTCAGTGTTGAGTTGGGTGCTAAGCTCTAAAGTGATGGATGTGGGAGTATATGGCCTGAGCCCTGGGTGGTAGCCATGGGGCCAGACAGGACTCACACCTGGCTTCTCTCCAGATTCCTCTCTAGGATGCCATAAGGAGCCTGGACCCAGCTGGGGAGACACATAGGGGCAGTGGACAGGTGACCTGATGTTATGTCCAGCTGGGCGTGATCAGTGTTGGTCTCCAGGACTGGGCAGGAAGGTGGATCTGTGGGCTGGAGTACTGGAGCTCTGCTCTGTTGAGAGCTGGTGGGGAGCTAGTAATGTATGGTCTGGTGCCAGTTTCCAGGCTTTCTCTCCAGGTGTTGAGAGGGTCATAAAAGATGGTCCTGGCCCTGAGACACAGAGCTGGCTGGTGAGGACAGCTGCTCACCTGTCCTGAGACATAGGGCTGGCTTGTGAGTGCAGGTGTCCACCTGTCCTGAGACACAGGGCTAGCTCTAGGTGAGGTCATCTCTTCACCTGTGTCAGTGATAGCTCAGGGAGAAGTCCACCCATGGATGTGGGGCATGGTGAGAACCTGTGAGGTTCATGTTGCTATATCTGGGAGGAAGCATCTGAGAGCTGTGTTCTAGGATTTGCTGCAGGCTTCCCTGAAGTCACAGAGCTTTTCTGTCCCTTCAGTACCTCCCCCTACACAGCTGGCTATGAGCATCACTCTGGTCTAGGCCCAGTCCACCAGGTGCTCCAAGATGGTCCTAGCTGCCATGGCCTGTTTCCTCTGAAGTCCTGGAGCTGTTTGCAAGTGCACTGTGCTCAGCCTCACTGTGGTCAGAGCAGCCTCTTACCACCATGTCAAGCCCGCTGTTACTCTAGCTGCTCAGTGAGGAGGTGTGTACCCACTTAGGATCATGATCCCTAGGTGGAGGAGCCTGCCTGATTGGGGTCTAGCTTTCATGTTGTCCCAAGGACAGGTCTTACGTTCCACTATCTGGATTTCAGAAGCAGTTCTATACCTGTGGGCTCACCCTGCTTGATCAGGGCTTTTCCATCCTGTTGATGGGCTAGAATGAAGCTGAGCCCAGAGACTTCCAGAACAGATGGGCTGTGACTCGGGAGCAGTAGAAAAGGTGCCATGTGGGCAAGAGTGGCGTGAAGCCGCCTGCCCTCGCCAGTGCCAGAAAATCCAACTCCAGTTGAACTGAAGACCTGCTGTGAAGGCAGGACAGCCCCAGGATCTTGGGGTGGTGACAGCTGTTAGGTAAGGTGTCACAAGCACTAGCCAATAGCACTGAAATAAGACATTCAACCAATGTCTACTAAAAACTGAAGAGATAGACCACAGAGAAGGGGAGGTGACAGCATGTCTGATCAGCAAGGACTCTTCCACAGTAGACATGACACTCCTAAAACTCAGCGTGTACAGGGCAGGCAGCCCATAGGGGAAGGAACTACCAGCAGGGCAGATGTACCAATCACCTCAGCCTCCGCAGGGAGATGGGCAGCAGGCTGGAAGCCACTCCTGGCAGAAGAACCTGGTAAGACATTGTGAGCTTGGCTTACAGGTACAGCTCCACCCATCTTCTCATCCACACCACTTGTGCCCAGTCTCCTGCCAGGGGCATCCATGATGCCCTAAGCCAGAACACTGCTTCCTTCAGTGTAGATGGTATGAAGGGAATGTGACATGCTCAAGATTTAAATGTCACCAGTCTGAGAACACGCAGCATTGCTTGTTCAGCAAGGAAACTGCGGCCATGATGTTGAGCACAAAACCCAGAAGAGATTTTAGACTCTGTGTGTGTGGAGTTCAGAGGCAGGCAGGTGCCAGGAGGCAGGAGAAGGTATGCAGGAAAATGATGCCCACTAGGTACCTTCTGTGTTCCTTTAGATCAGTTTGCCTAACTGTATTTGTGACAGTACATATCACTGTTGCATTTTATTGTCAGACTCATAGCCAGAGGCAGCCGCCATATTGTCCATAAATATGCTATGGTCAAGCTTGTGTGCACACGCAGCATATGTTTAAACATAGGTGGATGCCATTTATGCATTCTCTGCATGGCTCCTTGTTCTCCCCACTTTTCTGAGCACTTTGAGTAGTGTTAGGCTGTGAGACATGGCCATCCCCACCGTTTCACAGCCTCTTCACTGATGGAAGAGAGTTCTGGAACCAGTCCAGCTTGAGGCTGCTTGACTACATGCCTCTTAGGTTTTATTGTTTGTTTTGTGTGTGTGTGCAGGTGCAGGTGCAGGTGCAGGTGCATGCATGCCCACAACACACATGGGAAGGTCAGAAGACAGCCTTGGTGTGTTGGTCCTCTCCTTCCGCCTTGAGACAGGGTCTCATTGTTTTCTGCCAGGGAGGCCAAGACTAGCTGGTGTGTGAGCTTCAGGTTTCTGACTCTGCCTCCCCTGGCTGTAAGCACATTGGGATTACGGACAGGTGCACCACAACATATCAGCATTCTACATATTGGAGGGATCCAGACTCAGGTCGGCAGAAAGCACAGAGCCATCTCTTCATCTCCAGGAAGGTTTTTGTTTTTGTTTTTTTCAAGAGGAGCAGAAAGAGAGAGGAAGGGAGAGAGAGAATGTGAATATGAATATGAGCACATCAGGGCCTCCAGCCGGTGCAAATGAACTCCACATACATGCACCACTTTGTGCATCTGCCTTTACATGGATACTGGGGAATTGAACCCAAGCAAGTGCCTTAACTGCTGAGCCCCACCTCTTTAGCCCCACCGTGTGCCCTGCCCCTCTGATGTGGGAAATGACAGGTCCCTGGCACAGACTCCATTGCCTGTGCGTGTGCTTTTAATGCACTGCTGAGTTCTCTGCCGACTTCTTGATTTTGTCTGTTTCTTTTTCTTTCTGGCTTCCTGTTCCTCACAGATCTCCCCTTACCTTGCCTGGATGCTCCTAGTTGAGTCCCTGGCAGACTTGCACCTGAGTGCTTACCTGGTCCCGGCTTTTCTTCTCTGCTGTTAGAGTGTGAATGAAATCACTTTCACTTTTAGAGTCATCCATGTCTCCATTCTTCTGAAACCAGGTCTGTGATGTTAGACCGAGCTGAAAACCTGCTGCACGACCACTATGGAGGCAGAGAATACTGGGATGTGAGTACTTCCTTCAGGGTACCTCTCTACCCTGTGTTGGATTTTGTGGAATGAAACCATGAAGCTCTCGGAGCCATGGCTTTGGCCCAGCAGTGGGTTTAGGACACAGGGCTGGGCCTCAGGTGCACCTCCAGGCATGCGCCTCTGCCCCATGATACCACAGCAGCCTTGGCTCGTGGATGGCAGTGTGCCCCTGAGTGGTCCTTTGCACCTAGGTCATTCTGTCAGGCTGAACTGAGCTCATGCTGCTGCTTTCTTAGGTCCTTAGAGTCCATAACACTGGAAGGGATTTCTGCCTGGAGGGCCAGTTGCGCCCTGGGTGATTTTGAGGACACTGGCCAGGCTGTCAGGCTGAGCAGCTCTTGGGACAGCTTGAACAGTAGGCCTGGAACAGAGACATGATCATTCAGTTCAGGCCAGCAACGCTTATGGGTGGGAGCTGAGCAGACATGAAGGTAATTAGGCTACTGGCAGTGCTGGCCGAGGGCAGACAATGCAGGGAGCTGATGTGCACAGGACAGCCTTTTAGCCCAGCCAGGCCTGGCCGGTGACTCCTCTAGGCTGGGATGGTATTCCCTAGAGTGTCTCTATATGGGGCCTTTCCAGATCTCTACAGGTCACTGCTGCTGCAGTGGGGTCAAGCAGACGCAGCAAGAGACTCGGAAGGGCCACCTGGGAGGACTGAGAGGCTTTGTCCTCAATGACAGTCTGAAGAGGAGGCAGGGGTAGTAGGCATGAGGCTGTGTTGGCTCACCCATCCAAGGTCTGCTAGCACTCAGCCTGTTTCCACAGACTCGGCGCAGCATGGTGTTTGCCAAGCACCTGCGGGCTGTTGGAGACGAGTTCAGGAGCCAGCACCTCAACTCCACCGACATCACCGACAGGGTGCCCCTGGAGGAAGACTGGACACGGATGAAGGTAGCATCTCTAGGAACTGAATGGTCTTATCCCATGGATTCTCATTCTGTTGAGATGTGACCTTGATTACCTGGGTGCTGGGGACCAAGGCTTCTCTTAGTCCCTTGTCTTGGTGCAAAGTTAAGAAAATGACAGTTTTCTCATTAGTAAAAGGGGGCCATTATTGCAGCTCTAGCCAGTGCCTAGACAGTTGCTTTTAGTGTAAAATGAGATTTTTAAAAATCTGCAGATAGTGCCCAGCAAGGAGACACACACTGATGATCACAGCTCTAAGTAGGGAGGTACAGGTGAGAAGGTCACCAGTTCAGGCCATGGGCTGTGTAGAAAGAACTTGTCTCAAAAAGAAAAAGAAAAAAATCTAAAGCAGAAATAGGCAGCAATGTGTCACGTTTGCCTCGGATAGCAGGACGCGGCATCCCAAAGCTCCGCCTGCACCTTGTCTGGCAGCCTCATCCAACCTTTATGCGTTCGCTTTCACTGTTTTCCGACAGTTGAACTCTCCTGTGATGTAATTTCAGCAGATACCATTGTCTTTCACATTGGCCCCATTGCCAAGGTCATCAGCAGTTCCTCGTGTCGCTGTCGCAAAACCCTCCAGTCTCACAATGAGACCCACTAGCTTAGAGCCTGGTCCAGTTACTGGTGACACCTACAGAGACACTGGAACCTCGCTCCACATGAGCTGGTGCCTCTGTCCAAGTGACCTCCCCTCTACCCACATATGGCTCCCCATAAACAGCCTACTTCTGTAAGAGCCATACTTCTGGAGTGGGGGAGATGTGATCGAGAGTTCCCCCTGTGTTGTGGTCTCCTACAGTCAATCAGTTCTGATGTAGTAAATAGTTTTACCCCCATACCTTGGCCTCTTAGTGCCTGGCATGCTTCACTCTACCTGTTTGATCGGGGACATTTGAGCTGGTTCCAGGCAGCATTGTTTAAGAAATTAAATTGTTTGAATAATCTTTCTTATAAAAATATTAAATAAGCTCTTTAATTTTATCTAGTGTTTCATTTATGATTTTTATTTTACTCAAAAATGTGATAATTACTTCATGGTCTTAAAAAGACGTCCAGCTTCTCCTACCATTCTGTGAGCATCAGCTAGGCCTGGAGAACATATTGTCCCCTGCTTCCAAGGCACACAGGGCCCAGGCGGGCTCTACTCAGAGTCTCCTTGGCATATGGTATCCTTTGTAGGTCAAGCTGGGCTCGGCGCTGGGTGGCCCCTACCTTGGCGTCCACCTCAGAAGAAAGGACTTCATTTGGGGCCACCGGGAGGATGTGCCTAGCTTGGAGGGTGCTGTGAGGAAGATCCGCAGCCTCATGAAGACCCACAAGCTGGACAAGGTGTTCGTGGCCACAGATGCCATCAGGAAGGGTAGGCAGCTCTGAGTCCTGGCTTTCTTGGGCTTCTTGTTTGACTCCTGGTAGAATGCTGGGCATGCGCTCACCTCTGAGAGTCCTGGTCAGTGGTGCCTCTCTCCTTTGCTTTGCAGAGCAGGAAGAACTGAGGAAGCTGTTACCAGAAATGGTGAGGTTTGAGCCCACCTGGGAAGAGCTGGAGCTGTATAAGGACGGAGGCGTGGCCATCATTGATCAGTGGATCTGTGCGCATGCCAGGTGCCTGTCCGCCTTGCACAGAGATCGGTGTTGCTGGTTATGCAGGTTCCCATGCCCCCAAGTACTCAGTATCAGCACACCTTGTCCCTGTCCTCCTCCGTCATCTCCCTGTCATGTTTCATCACATTGTCTTGGAACCTTCTACTCAGCATGTCTTCCTGCCGAAGAGCACACACAGGGTTGCCCAGAACCAGGGATGTCAGCCCTGCGTACAGTTTGGAGAAGGGTCACAAGGGTAGTTAGTCTGATCTACTTGTTCAGCCGAGGGGACCTTGGGTGGGGATGGGTCCAGGTCAGAATATTCTGAGCCAAATGGAAACTGAGGTACTGTGTGTGACTTCCAGCCCAGATACCATGGTACCCAGGTATGCGGGTATGGTGCCAGCAGGCTGGCAGGTGCTTCTCCCATGCCTCCATGGCTGCTTCTGTTGAGTTCTGTCCACCAAGTCTCTCACTGGTGCCATCCCCACACCACGGTTCCTGCCTCTCGGGCGGGTATTGAAAATCTGTGTGCTCCTGGGGCTGAAGCCTGAGGCTCTAGAGTTCTAGCGGAGCCCCTAAAACTAGTACTCTAGAACTTCTGGAGAGATGGGTCACTAGATGCCATCAGAGAGGCAGGGCATCGTTGTCAGGGGCAGATGACCCACTGCCTCACTCCAGCAGTTGGAGAGACCCTGGACAAGGGACTCCACGGCCCAACACCATGTGTGTAGATGGTCCTTAGCACGACGAGAGTGTCAGGTCAACAGAGTCCCATGTGGTCACCACATGGCGGGCAGTGTACAGCCTGTTCTGCTAGCATGGAGAAGAGGGGGCATGACTGAACCTGGGAGGTTCTGTGGGTGGGTGTGGCCAAGGCATCCATTACTGGTCCTACAACGCTACACCGCTCGTTATTTTGCAGGTTTTTTATTGGTACCTCGGTCTCCACATTTTCTTTTCGGATTCACGAAGAAAGAGAAATCCTGGGGTTGGATCCCAAGACAACCTACAACAGATTTTGTGGAGACCAAGAGAAAGCATGTGAGCAGCCCACACACTGGAAGATTGCTTACTGAGGGTCACCTGTGTCCAACGGCCACCCATCGGGTGCTTCACACTACTTCCGGGGAAAGCCCTGGTCAGCCAGCAACACGTCAAAGCCCCTCTGGTGCTGTGTCCATGGGCTGACATCTGTCTGTGGTGTGGCTCTGCCACATTCAGGCTTCGCAGGTATATCAGGACCTGTGGAACTTCATCCCAGATGCACATTACCTGTGTGCTGATCTGAAAATGCAGGAAGTGTTGGTAGTCCAAGGTGGAGGCCTCTGAGCTGTCCTGAGCAAGTTGAGGACAGCTGGTGGATGGCTCAAGTGGACATGGAGCTGGTGGCTCCCGAGGCACTCATGGCACTTCTCCATCAGTCCTCCCACAAGCTCACTCTCCAGTGGGCCCAGAGGCCAAGAATCCTGCCCCACCATCCACCTGTGTGGCACCTGTGGGCTGGTTTCCTCCTGCTTTCCTCAGCAGAGTGCTGGGAAGCTCAAGATGCCCTGAAGCTGGCTGGTGACTACCCTCACACTTAGGTGAACACACATGGGCCTAGACTCATCACTGCTGAGAAGTAGAAGCAAGAAGTGACAGTCCCCTGACCTTCAAAAGGCCATGTCTGAGCTGCACCGTGATTTACAGAATCTTCTCCCTGGCTTCGCACTGCACCACGAGGTCGCCTGTCCCGTGGGAGGCAGAGTCAGGACAGCCTTGGCGTGGGCAACCCCCATACTGACACCTCACAGGATATCCCTCCCCCAGTGCTGGGCACTGGGCAGCCCCTTCCCTGTGTAGCCCAGCTGGCCCAGTGCACTGGCCTGGCTACTGCCCAGGTCTCCACAGTGCAAAGAAGATCTTAATCACAGAGAGAGTCCTGTGGGTCTCAGAGCCAGCCAGATGAAATCACACATATTTATTCTCTTCCATTTGTACATCCAAATGTCAATAAAATAGGTTTTCTAGAAAGCTATAATCCTAGAAGCAAGTGTCTTTTTTCATGACTGGATTGTCTTAACCTGATAGCTATACAAGATGTGTGGGCAACAACCATGTCTCCCTCATGGAAGAATAAAGACCTTGGGCCACCTGGCTGTGCTGTGTGCTCAGTTCCTTCCCTGCCACACTGTATGCAGAGGACCCTTGGCAGGTGCCCATGAGGTAGACTGGCCAGGCGTGATAGGACAGCACGATGTCCCACTGGAGTCCTGTGTCCAGTGTGGATCAGCTCTGTTCATGAAGGACCAGCATAACCCTGCCACTGTGTCCACTGCGGCCCAGTACTGTTCACTGGACTGTCTGCTGGAAGAAGGTTCCATGACATTCTGAAAACCCCATCTTCAGGCTGCAGGAAATGGCAGGATAGCCTGTGGGCTCGATCCCAGTATGGTGGATAAAATGCTGCAGCCGGGTATGAGGGCCTGCGACTTGCACTGTGAACCCTGTGAACTGAGTGCAAGGCCCAGGGGCATGAGCTAGAGGGTGGAGTGGGCAGTGGGCTGGGTCACTTTGAGAGGATGGGGCATGGGGACCATGTCTCACATAGTGGGAGTCTGAGCCAAGCCCAGAGCATCTTGGAATGGCCCATGTGAGACACACTAGGCAAGTGTAAAGTCAGGCACATGTATCAGTTGGTTTAAGCAAAGACTGATTCACAGAATTGGTCAGTCCCCTGCCACTGTTGTGGCATCTATGGGCAGAGTCTGGACAGGACCACAGAGCGGCCTTGTGTGTTGCTGGGTCAGTCCATTGGCATCAGACTGGCTGAGGCTCAGCTGCTGTGACTAGGTGAGGAGCCACTTGTGACAGGAATACCAGTAATCCCATGCTTGTTCGTATGTGAAGTTATGTTGCAGCTCATCGTGGACAGAGGCAACTCTAGGCCAACTCAACAGGAGCCATCTGAGTCCAGGGGAGCCAAGAGGTTAGCTGCTGAAGGCTGGCTTAGCTGCCCAAAAGGATGCTGGGTTGTTTGGTTTTGTGTTCAATGAGGTAGGACATTAATAGTTACAACGCGGAGGTGAGTTACAGTGTCCAAAAGGCCAAGTAGCTATTTATCCCAAGAAACATACCACACAGTTCATTGACACCCAAGTTGTCAAACTAATGAGGTGCTCCCCTGGCCAGGGGCTTCTTACAAGTGGACAGTGGAGCTTGGCCTCCAGTCCCTGTGGTGCAGATGACACTAACATCCCAGGCATGGCCAAGTGTCCTTGTCACTGGAGCCAGGCAGGCATATCCTGCTGAAGATGAGTCCTACACTCAGCCTTCCTTATGCTTTCAGTGAACCCACCGTGGCAACTTATACTAGCAAAGGGAATCCATCTGAATAGGTTTGAACCGCTTTTTTTCTTTACAAATGCCTACTGTGCTCAGCTGGTCAGTGGGTGACTAGTCATTAGAGAGCCTGCCTGCTTCCTTGCCACTAGGCAGGACAAGTATTTCCATGATAACCTGATTTAAAAGGGGACAGAATCGCTGACCAATGCAGTCCTGTGAACAGGAGGTACTTAGGAAACTTGGCTTTGTTACACACAAAAAGAATGATTCACTCTGTGTGTGTCTCTGTCTCTCTGCCCCTCTTTGGTTCCTGGAGGCAGGAACTTGAAATTGTGTTGGAATTTAACTCCTGTGGTGGTTTGAATGAAATGTCCCCCACAGGCTTATATGTTTTGAATACTTGGTTCTCAGCTGGTAGCAATTTGGGAAAGTTGTGGGGCCTGTGGGCGGTAGAGCCTTGCTGGAGCGGTGTGTCACTGGGTAGGCCTTGGACTTTATGGTCTAGTCCACTTACTAGTGCTAGTTAGGGCACTCTTGCTGCTCCTTCCCAGCTAATGTGACAAGATGTGACACCCTGTTGTCTGTTCTGTCATGCTGTCCTACCATGCTGAAGCTTCCCCTCCAAACTGTAAACTGAAATAAGCCCTTTTCTTCCATAAGTCAGGTTTTTGTCCCAGCAGTGAAAAGTGACTGCTACAATCCCTAGTACAGAGCAGCGGGGGCCTGGCCTTTGTGAGGTGATTAGGCACAAGGGCTCCACCCTCATGACCCCGTTAATGCCTTCTAGAAAGGGTCAGGGGACTGCTGTGTCCCTTTTTGCCACCCATTCCTCCTGCCATGGGAGGGTGCCTCCAGAGGACACAGCATTTGAGGTACCACACTGAAGGCAGAGATAGCCCTTCACCAAACTTCATAAGAAAACAACCTACCAGCACCCTGGTCTTGGACTTCCGGCCTCCCAAACAGTGAACAACAACAGGCTGGTGCTGCTATGAGTCACCCAGTCTCAGGAGTTTGGTGCAGCAGCAGGGTGGGCTGGGCATCTTCACCATCCATTCTCATCTGTACGGTCTCCTCATAGTTGACTTGCTCAGGATTACCATTCTCTCTTCATCTGTTAGTTTTCCCCATGATGACCAGGGTGTGATGGGCTCCACCATGCTCATATCATCCTGCCAGTCTTCAAGATTCTGCGCCTCATAGGTTTCTTCCTTGTTGACTCTCAGTCATGTCTCTACCATCATAGGCAAAGCCCAGCAGCCAGGGGCACTGTCACCATCATGTGTCGATCATACCTTGCAACTGGGCTGTGCTGAGTTCTGACCCATGACCTCAAGGCCATCAGGTGTAATCAGTCACTTGGGGAGAGCATCTGGCTGCATTCAGCAGTCTGTGCTTGCGTGGGCTGGTTCTGGGGAGCAAGGGCGCATGTGAGCTGCAGGGCATGGGTGCAGAGGTGGAGGAGCCAGGTGGGTACTAGGCTGTGTGTAAGCAGAGCCAGCACAGGCGACCCTGAGCCATAGGTCAGGATGAAGCCCAGGATGACAGTGGACAGGCAACCTGTGAAGACACTTACGATAGACTAGAGACAGCAAAGCCCCCTTTGGTCAGTCTTGGTAAGACCGAGGACTTGCTGAACCATACAGCTGGACACTGAGCCTCTCAGGTGACAAACATTGACTTAATAACTTCTTGTGTGATCTGTTACTGAGACAGCTCACTTTTTAAAGGCAAGAACACAGGAGAAGATGGGAGAGAACTCTGGATATTTTAGTGGTAGGTCCAGAGTACTTCTTGGATTCAGATGCAATGGGGTGAACACAGCAAGCACACTGGGGCTCTTCTCCAACCTGGATTAGCCAAGGCAGGGTGACCTTTGCCAGCTTGGTGCCTTCTGAGTCCATTCTGTGTCCTGAGACCTCAACTCTCAGCCGCCTATCATCTGCTGGCAGTCACTGGGCACTGACCATGTACCTGGTACTCAGTGACCTAGGCTCCATCCTCGGGACATCCACTGCCAGTAGACCATGTGTTCCTGGTGCTTGGTACCCCACATGCAGCAGGAAGGTGGAGCCGCATGCCCCCAGTGAGCTGGGCACAGGAAGCTGAGTTCTGCCTGCAAATCACAAGCTTGGAGGGAGGCCGGGGAATAAACAAAGGTCACTAAGGCCACTTGGTCCTCAGTGTCACCTGAGGCCACACCTACTCTGCCTGGAGAAGCAGAACCTCATAGACAGACATAGACAGGCACAACACCCTCCCCAGCACTGGCCCTGACGCTCCCAGCAAGCCAGCCATCCATGTACCAGCAGAGCCCAGCCCACTCGGGATCTCCAGGCAAGACCAGGCAGGAGGATGAGGAACTGTCCTCAGAGAAGCCACAGCACTTGGGAGTGATTTGTTCCAAGGCAGCGGTGAACTGGGACGCCGCAGGCTATAAAAACCAGAAACGCACGCTGCTCAGGACAGCTGGGACATGAGCTCCCATGGCCTCAGAGGATCTGTGTTCATCATCTAGAAGGTTTATTTAGCTCAGTCACAGAAATGGTGTCCAAGGCACCCCATCTCCACTGTGTCCTTCATGGGAGCTAGCTGTGGCTGGAGGGAGCAGGAGGAAGGTAACATGGCCAGAGAAGGGCTGAGCTCTGGTTCTCTCTCAGAGAGTATACAGTCCCCCCAAAGACACTTAATTCTTCCATGAACAGCACCTGAGGACCTGCCAGCAGGCCACACTTCCCATGACATGTCCTGGTACTCCACAGCACGGATCCCTGGGGAACAAGCCACATCCAGCCACCGTGGGACTCAATCCTCAGATTATCCTCAGGAAGTTCTGCAGAACCAACAATCCTGGTGATTCTGGAAGGTGAGGCTTCAAGCCCCCGGTGGTCATGTCCATCTCCCTGTGTCTCCCACCTCTCAACAGGAGCTTGAGGTAAGTAACAGCAGGAATTGAAAGGGGAAGGGGCTCCATGTGTTCAGTTGCAGAACCAAAATGGGCTCCTAGGACAACAGGATGCCATCAGAGACCCCAGGGGACACACATGCTGGACCCCAGACTAGAACCTTCAACATCAGTTTATTCTGTGTGAAGCTGGACTTCCAAGATCAAGATATGCAGAGTGGGCCCCTCTAGGCCTCTCTTTCCACTGAGGGGCGTCCCTCAGTATCTGTGTCCAGTCTCCTTCATGAGAACACCATGGAACTAGATTCCACCCACCCTGTTGATCTCATTCTGTCTTAGTCACCTCGACAAGGCCCCATCTCCAAACGCAGCTGCACTGTGAGGAGCTGCAGGTTATGGCAGAATTTACATGTGGATTTGGGGAACCACTAAGCCCTGACCCTCTCTGACCCTCTCATGCTGACCTCACACAGCCAGTGGACAAGCCAGAAGGATCTAATCCACCCCTCATTCTGAGGATGGCTGGCCCGGGCCATGGAGCCTAGAGTTAGATCATGACATGGATGCCAGGGGTGTGACAGGACATGGAGCCAGGAGGGAAGGCCATCACTCAAGATGGAACAGAGGTCATTTCTGAGTTCTGCTGTCTGGGATTGGGCTGTCCATTCTCTCTGATGCCTGCAGGAATCCTGGGGAGTGCTGGGTCTGAGGAGAGAATAAGAAACTACACGGAGGACTGGGGAGGATACAGATCTGTGGAGAGGGTCTGGGGGGGGGCTGGGGTCCATGGCGAGGGCCAAAAATCTGTAGGGGTTCATGGGAGGGCCAGCTGGCTTGACCCTGGATGGATGGGAACCCAGCTCTCCTCAGCAGTGAGCATAGTCTAAATTCAGTGACCTGGTTGCTCACTTCTGGGAGAAGCAGAGGGAAATAAATGGCAGGAAACACTTGGGACAGACAGAGACTCACACCTTGGCTGGTTCCAGCACCATCTGTTCAGTGGTGCAGCCATCACTCCTTGCTGCCACATCGGCTAACTAATGGAGGCTGGAGGCTGCGGGAAATGGCCTGTGACAAATCAAGCCCTTACTGCTAAGTAAAGGCCTTTTCAGGACAAGCCAGGCTGCCTCACGTCCTGCAGGCGGGCTGTCCTCATGCTACACAGAGGGTAGGCCAACCTTCAGACCTACTGGACACCCACCACCTCCGGTCCTCCCTTCCCAGAAGGATACAGCGCCTTGAAACCCCTGACTCAGTGTGACCAGCATCACCATCCTCCATGGATGAGAGCAAAGCTCCAGATTAGGAAAGCCTGTGATGTTCACCTTGGGGCCCAGAGGACAGCAGCACACCTCCAACCTGTCACTTCTAGAATGGGCATCAGCCTGCTCTTGAGAAGAAGGGCTGGTGAAGGCAGGGCTGTAGAGGACCTGGAATCAGGACTATTTCCCACAAGCCCCCAGGCCAGGTTGGGGTAGGAATGGGGCTATGGCACCATCTCTGACCCTCTGTTGCCTCGGGAATGACAAGGAGGAACACACTCACCCAGGTAGCCTCAGCAAAGGAAACGGATCATGAGCCAGATAGATCGAGGCCTGGGGAAGACAGGGCTGAGGAGTGGGTGAAGTCTCTGCCACCAGGGCTGGTGTTGCAAGAGGTCAGGTATGGTCTGCTGGGGTTCATGGCCTATGGACATGGACAACTGAGACAAGGGAGGGTCAGGCCACTTGTAGTGAGTTTTGGATGTTGGGTGAGAGCCGAACTTTAAAGGGTCTAGAAGTTTCGGTAATCATACTGTGGGGAGAGGGATGCCACCTCCAGCAATGTGGAGACAGAGTTCCCCACTGAGGACTAGGGAATCTTAGCAAAGCCATACAGGAATAATTCTAGACACAGATGTGTTGGGAGGGCTCCCCAGTGGCAGAAACCATGAGGACATGAATCCTCAGGGCTGGGAGAATCTTGATCAAGATCAGCCTGTGGGCAAGACAAGATGTCAGAGCCCTGGAGGACAGTGATCCAGGGAACACCGTGAGGCACAGGAAAGGGGCAGGGTATTTGGGGCGTGAGCCTCATCTCTAGTCGAAGGGACAAAAAAATTAAATATCTCTGAGAATTTCTAAGCACAGGGCATTTTGAAGTAGGCTGAAAGATGGATATATTCACCTGTGGGCTGTGGCAGGTCCTAGCAGAGCCTGCTGGGAGGTCCTCCAGAGGTGGAGGTCTCCACGCCCTCAGACATCTCACACGATGTCCCGGCAGTTGATTCCACAGAGCTGAGCTGAGCAAAGAGGCCGTGCACGCAGCTCGGTGAGTGGGTTATCACAACAGACCTGAAGAAACCTTGATTTATCAGGATGTTGAAGGATGGAAGGGATGAGACACTTCTGGATGAAAAATACATGACATTAGCAATGCAATAGCCAAACAGCAAATTCCATACCAAATAAACAGCTGGAGGGACAAATGAGAGTTGATGATGTCCCGGACCCAGCACAGAACCCAAAGAGAGAAAAGACAGAATGAGCAGGTACCTTCTAGAAAGAAAGGACAGAACACCAGAGAGGTCTGTTCAAGAGATGTTAAGTGGAACTTTCTAGACATTACTCGTCATGTTCAGAAGGGCCAAGGAATCTCACAGGGTGAGATGGAGCCCACCCCAGAGGACACTGCGATCTTAGATCAGAGAGCAAGCCGGTCAGCGGCTTCCTCCCACCATGGAGGTCAGAGGACGGTACTGCCCTCAGAGCATGTCAGGGCTGTCATATATATATATATATATATATATATATACACACACACACACACACACATACATTTGTTTGTTTGCAAGCCGGGAGAGATAGAAGAGATACAGAGGGAATAGGTGCACCAGGGACTCAAGCCACTGCAGACCAACTCCAGATGCTTATATCACTTTATGCATCTGGCTTCACATGTGTGGGTACTGGGGAATTGAACTTGGGTCCTTAGGCTTTGCAGGCAGGTGCCTTAACCATTGAGCCATCTCTCCAGCCCATGTACCTCCATTTTTTTTCTGAGACAGGTCTCATTGTATAGCCCAGGCTAGCCTGGGGACTCAATATATATAGCAAGCTGGTCTCTAAGATCATTTCTATGTGACCACTGCCTCAACTGGACTTACAGGCACCCACTACCAACCTGGCTCAGAGTACTGTACTTCTAAGGAGACAATAAGTATATTGGAAATTGCAGTAACACTACTGACATTGGGCTATGAGGTACCTTCTCTATTTATTAGTATTTATTATGTGTGTATCTGTTTGATGTGTGTCATGGTTTGATCCAGGTGTCCCCCACAAACAGATGAATGTGCTCTGATTGCTCGCTCCTCAGCTGATGGCAGTTTGGGTTTTACAACCTCGCTGGAGCTGTGTTGTGGGGGGGCCGGCTTATGGGGATTCTAAGCCAGCTTCCCCTTGCCAGTGTTTGGCACAACTTCCTGCCATTGTTTGCAGTGCTATGGCGGAGGTGATGTCCACCCCTCTGCTCATGCCATCGTTTTCCCTGCCAGGATGGAGTCTCCCCTCGAGTCCGTAAGCCAAATAAACCCATTCCTCCACAAGTCGCTTTTGTTTGGGTTCTTTCTGCGCAGGCAACTAGAAGCTGACCACACAATGTGTGTGCACGCCATTGTATGTATGCACGTGGAGGTCAGAGGACAGCCTTGGGTGTTTCTCCTCTCCGTTCACCTTCTTTTAAGACAGGAACTTCCAGATTCCAGATTCTCCTGGCTCTGCCTCCCCATAAACATACTGGGATCACAGATGCATGTGCCATTTTGAATTTAGATCACACTGAGGTCAGCAGACTTGTGAGCAAGCACCTTTTGATACGAACAAAATCAGGGTGCTTTCTGGAAACCCCAAGTCCTAAGTTAATGTCTGTTAATTAACCAAAGAATTGGCAACTCAGACTGAGATTGACCTTTTAAATTACGTTTTATTCAGACTTTAAAAGGGAAGATTTGAAGACCAGGAGGGAAGGTAAAGTGGTGAGGGAAGCCAGGGAGGCCAGGGAAAATACACTGAATGGTAACGACCATGGACCCTGGATGCAAAAAAAAAAAAAAAAAAAGGGTTTTTTTGTTTTGTTTTGTTTCCCTTGAGAAAGGCATGCCCTTCCAAAGAATAAGAAATGCCCCTTCCCATCTTGGCAGCCTGTTCCCAGAGTGAAGACCCAGGCATGGAGCACAGCTCCAGTCAGAAGAAACAAAACGATCTCTCCAAGAGCTCAAAATCCGCACACGCCTGCCAGTCCCAGGTACCCTGGCCTGTTGCCTGGGTTTGGTGGAGGAATCCTCCCACACTTGGGCAGGGTCCTGATTGGGTGAGCTGAGTCCAGCACCTGAAACAGGTGGGGCAAGCTGAGATGGGTGTGGCATGGGCGTGACAAAGGTGTGACATAAGATCACAAGATCCCTCCCTTCCGGGCCCGCCCTGTCTGGCTGCCTCTACCAAAAAGCTGTTCATCTAAAACTAGCCCCTTAGGGCTGGAGAGATGGCTCAGCGATTAAGGCACTTGCCTCCAGTGCCTAAGGCTCCTGGTTCAGTTCTCTCTCTCTCTCTCTCTCTCTCTCTCTCTCTCTCTCTCTGTATCTCTCTGCTTGAAAATGAATAAAGAAAATATTAAATAATAGCCCCTCACACGTCAATGGCTGAGCCATCTGCCCAACACAGGCTTCCTGCCTTCTGATGAATGCCACTTGCCACGGTGCACTACAGTGTGGTTATGATTCTGTCAAACACCAGCCCTTGAGCCGGCCACCCTGCCTATGCAGTCACGGGACACTGATGGCCATGAGATCATTCACAGATGTGTGTAGGGCAAGACCCTTCCCCCTATGCACAGCACCCACAGCTGGCTTCTCCCATGGCTGAGCAGGAGAGGGCTCCAAACAGGTGATGCGTTTGTTTGCCTTACACAAAGCAGAAGGCCAACTGCTACCAGCCAGCAGGCCAGCCTGTCCACCCATGACCCTCACTTCCCATTAGCAGAAAGAAGCGGGCTGACTACACATTCAGGTTTGTGAGTGACAAATGCCTGTTCTCAGCAAGTCCCTCACCATGCATCCATGGAGTTTGCCCCACACTGCACTTGCTGGCTCTGCAGAGAGAGTTCCTGTCGTCATCGTCAACCTAGCTGAAGTTCACTTCCCCTCTTGACTGGCCTTCCCCCAAGTACCTGTGACGGCGCAAAGGTCAGCTGGGAAAGGGCACAAACCAATGCTATAGCCAAGTGTGACATTGGGTGGGTCGAGGCTCTGTGCAGGACTCCTTGGAGCCAATGGGCTTTGTGGACACAGAGTGTGAATCACAGACCTTCCCACTAAATATGGCAGTGACTTTACATAACAGGTCTGTGTGCAGGACCTTGAAGAACCATGTGACTTTCTGTGACAAGGAGGAATGCAAGGACATGTGTGGAGGCCAAGGTATGACCTGGACACTGATCCATGTTGGGGAGGGTCTGAGGGGGAGTGGAGCACTGGAGACGCTGGCCGGGCTGCCACCAAGCAGACACAGGTGAAGCAGGGGCCTAGCCGCCTTCCCAGTACTGAGACCTGCACCTCTGCATCAAGTGGCTTTGTCCCAAGCCACCAAGGACCATGGCTGTGGGTGGAGAGTGATAGGGACAAGAGTCACAGAGGGTGTACTATCTATCATCCAGACGCCAGACTGGTAACAACACTGACACCCACGCAGCAGCAGCAGCAGCTGTGGACACAGACCCTGTGGGTGTTGGCTACTATCCATCTACATCTGCACAAACTCACATACCTGGGACCCTTGGCTCTGCTGTGCGGTGAGCCACCTGTCTAGGAGATTAGGTCCCGCCTGCAACCCCACCCCCACAGGGGTTTTGGAAACCTTCCTATTTATTTTTTATTTTTTTTGAGTCAAGGTCTCTCTGTAGCCCAGGCTGGTCTCAAACTCACAGGGATCCTCCTACCTCAGTTTGTGAATTCTGGGATTATAGGTTTTAACCACCACACCCTTTTTCTTTTTTAATTGAACCAACTTGTGCTAAAGTGAAAAATTAATGTCTTGCACTAAAAAGACCCAGAATTTCCTTCCCTAGCATCAGTATGACACACTGGGCCTGTCCTTTTGTCCCTATTAAAGCTTAACTGCACTTGCCTGGTGTCTGGGGACCTTTCTGTTTTGCATATGCGGTATGTATGTGCGCATTCATGTTTGAGCATGTGTGGATGCACATATGTGTGTGTGTGTGCATGTGGAGGCCAGGGGTCAACACTAATGGTGTGTATGTGTATGATGATGTGTGTGCAAGTGCTGGTTCATGTGTGGAGGTCAGAGGGTCCTCAACCTTACGAGTCAAGTGCTCTAAGACTAAGCCATTTCCCCGGCCAGCCTTTTCCTTTTGCTTTCTCTTTTATTTGAGACAGGGTCTTGTACTGAACCTAGTGCTCATTGACTTGGCTAGATTAGCTAGCCAACAATCCCTAGGGATCCTCCTGTCTTTGCCTCCCCAGGCCATCACAGTCTGGCTTTTACGTGGTGCTAGGGATCTGACTCAGGTTCTCACGCTTGCTTGCTTAGTACGCACATTACCCAGAGTCGTCTCCCCAAGCCCAGGGTTCTTTTTCTTTTTCGTTCTTTTTAAAACTGAAAGTTTTTTTTCAAACTGTTTGATAAGAAAATTAGATTTTTTTTGTGCCTTTGATGTGTGTGAAGACATGAAGAACTTGGAGAAGTAGGTATTAGTGTGCAGGAGCATGGAAAGAGCTAATTCTGCTCTGGAGCTCCCCACAGAAGCCTGCTTACTTTATTTTTGGGCTACTGTATGGCTTGTATAGCTGGTTTGCTGCAAATACAGAGTCGAAGTTCTGTAGTTACTTTTACCTCTTTAGATACTTTTTCTGATGACTTAAATTCCTACATATTTTTGCTTAGTCTTATGTTTGCTTGTTCAACAGTTAAAATGTTACATTTATTTTAACACACCTGAATTAAGTGGGGGAAAATGAAACAAACACAAGAGGGCGTGTACAGCATATCAAAGGGCAGTCTTTAAAACTTCATGCTATGGAAGACAGCAGGACCCTGGGGAGTGACCTGGTTTAGCAGAAGCTCTGGATACATGGTTTAACCCCTCTGTAAAGTCAGAAGTCTGCAAGGATTTAGCAAAGGTTTATTTTTTCTCTCTCCAGTCCTCTAAAGTAGGCATAGATTTGTTTACAATAAAGATTATTTTAAGAGCACACAAAAGTTGAGCACAGATAAGACGGGACCCAGAACTTCAGATGATGAGGATGAAGGAACACAGGCATTACCTGCAGCGGAAAGCTAAGCACTTGGGGTGACGGAAAAGCAGGCTGGAGCTGCATCCTGCATAACAAGAGCTGCAGGTGGGGACTGTACAGTGGAGCTCGGGCTGGACCTCAGTTTCTACTGATTACTGGATAGCAACTCATTTAGTTGTTTGCAGAAGACCTGCACCCATTTTAATAATAATATTTTCTACTGCATTATGTGATTAGAAGGTCCTAATATTCCTTTTGGACAAACCCTTCAAAGTCATTTAATGCTACTCTCTTCTTTTGACGTGAAACCTGCCTCATGAAAAACAAACACAGACAGCAAGCGGCAGTAGACAGCCTTTACAGATGGGCTTGTCACACAAGTTCTTCTGCTCTTCTCATGGTGTGACCGTGCGTGTCCTTTGCACTGATTTGCTTCCTAATGCCTGGCCCCACTAGTCGGTTGACCCAGGTGCCACCAAAGGACATCTCCACTGCTTTCAATTTGCAGTGGTTGTGAATAACGTGGCTAATCTTACTGGTATCTAACAGTTCTGCTGCTTGCCACTCAACCGAAAACTCCAAAACACTATCCACAGAAAGAATGGAAACCGAAGGCCAGCCCAGAGGAAAAGAGATGGTTCTCTCAAAGAGGACTCAGAGGACTTTTATGGGACCCGAAGGGGGTACCGTGAGATCGTGGGCAGGGAATGTTCCGCAAGGAGCTCTTTCCCCAGGGCCACTGCCTCAGTCTCCTCCTCTTCTCTGCTGGACCTGGGGGGGGGGGGAGCAGCAGGGCACTTTCTTTTCAGACCAGCATGTTACTATTCTACTCAGTTGACAGGAGGTGAGGAAGGGAGAGGGCATCACAAGAGCCTCTCTTCAGGGTTTAGAATAACATGCAAGAGGGGTGGGAAGTCAAAAGGTTAAGGAAAATATTTGGGAAAAAGACCAGGGAAGATTATGGAAATGATTGGAAGGGGTGGCAAAAATGGGTTATACTTGCTCTGCTATGCTGTGAATAGTATGCAGGATTTGTGGGGACAAGTTTTCAAATTTTTAAAAATATTTTATTAACCTACAAGCAGAGAGAGACAGACGGAGAGAATGGGCACACCAGGGCCTCCAGCTGTTGCAAATGAACTCCAGATGCATGCGCCACTCTGTGCATCTGGCTTTACATGGGTCCTGGGGAATCGAACAGGGGTTGTTAGGCTTGGCAGGCAAGTCCTTTAACCACTGAACATCTCTCCAGACCCAGTTTTTAACTTCTGTGAGCAAGGCATATGGCTGCTGGCTGGTTCATCCAGTGTGGCTGTTTCGTGAGACACTCCAGCCCACCTTCCCAAGTTGCTGTACCATGCTGTTCCTAAAGAATGACACAGTGCTTGCTGCCCCCCCCCCCTGCAGCCCTGCACAGACCATTCTGATGTGCTACTAACACTTCACATTTCATTTCGTCCTTTCCTGGTGCTACACAATGTGGACCATCCTGTTCTATTTCCTTGTTGTTGGCACGTCTTCTTTGATGAAGTTTACATTAAACCCTTTAAATCAGATCGGCCTTTTCCTAGTTGAGCTTTAAGTTCTCTCTTACTATGGATAGTCGTTCTTTATCAGATGTGTCTATTACAAATATCTTCTTCCAGCTTATAGCCTTTTTTTTCCACCCGTTTTTCACCAAGCGGACTGTTTTAAAATGAAGGGCAGCTTAGCTTATTTCATGGATGGTGCCTTTGGTTCGATAACTAAAGACCCAATGTTAGACCTTCTCCTATGTTGTTTCTAGGACTTTGATAGTTCTGCATTTTATGTCTGTGCCTATGAATTACTTTTAGTCAATTTCTGTGAAGGGTTTCTGGTTTTTATCTAGATTCACTTTTGCATGTGTGTCCAGCTGCTCCAGAACCATCTGCTGTAGAATCCATCATTACTCTACTTTTGTTCCTTTGTCAGGGATCAGCTGATCAGTGTATGGGTCTATTTGGGGGTTCTCTTCCCTTCCATTGGTCTATTTTCTTTCTTTGACCTCTATCACAATGGGGTGCCTATCTGCTTGCTCTATCTGGTAATCCTGCCTCTCTTCACACGCAGTAGTCTCCCCTGGAGGTTCTGGCTCTTCATTCTCAGCAGTTTCTCTCTACTCAGTGATGGTTCTGGGAGCCTGGCAGTGAAGCTGCAGAGTCCTGTTTCTCCAGACAGGCTGTCACTCAGCATGCTTCTCTCTGTTCTGTACGTGCTGGCTGCCTCTCTTTCTGATTGCTATTTCTCTCACTGAGGCAGGAAGGGACCACCACAGGGCGACACAAAGTGAATAAACTGGTCCCTTAATCTGTTACTCAGTTAATGGCATACTTTGGACTGCTTTATCCTGAAATGCCAGATCAAACCACAAGGTCAAAATGTTCAGACTAGAAACCCATTATAACTAGTGGTTTAAGATGGCCACACAAAAGACAAAGGGGGCCGTTACTATAGAAAACCTGTTGCTTCCACCCTGCTGATGAAGATGCCAGATTACAATAGCCTGCTCTGTCACGCTTTCTTCACCACGATCAAGCTTCCCCTTGAAACTATAAGCCTGAGATAAACCCTTCCTTCTCATCTTCTCCTTCATCTTCTGGTTGGGTGTTTTGTCCCAGCATTGAGAAGGTAACAGCTTCCCACCATCTTTGGGAACACCTGGACATATGGGTTCTAGGAACAGCTGCTTTAGGTTACTTTGCAGAAACGAGGGCTGATTTTGTGAAAAACACTGATCTATTACTCCTTTAGCTACCTGGTGGGTGACTGGCTGAAATGGGATAAAAGGCACCTTATCCTCTTCACTCTGCTATCTCACCGCATGTCAGCTGGCTCAGCTCTGCAGCAAACTTGGCCTGTTCTCCTTTGGAGCGGGCATTTCCTCTTCTATCTCACCTTGTGCTTTCTTTGCACATCAGCACATCCTGAGATCCTCCAGCCCTATCCTGGGATCCAAACAAAATCATGAAGCCAGGACAGTTATACAAAATGATGCAGCAACCATGTAAGAGGTAAGAGGGTCTTTACTGTTTTTTTCTAAGGAGACTGGCTGAGGCAGGAGAGTAAAGATTTGAGCCCAATTCTTTGATTCCTAAGGCTCTTTTGTTGTCCCACTTCCCTTTGAGGCGGAGCCAGCACCTGGCTCCTTCAGATGGCCCCTCTCTTCCCACCAGATTATCCCAATGCTCTGAGGTTCTGGAACCCTCCCTTCTGGTTATGGATGTCCTGCATGACTCTCCGGATCCCAGCTTCACTCCTGCTGGTCTGAACACAGGGACCACTACCAGGCCAGGTGGGAGAGTCCATCAGAACTGGGGGCACACTGTGACCCCTCAGAGCTGCTGCCACACTTGGTAGCCACTCTAGACAAATGCCTGATTTATGAGCCAATTCTCCAGCAGCTTGTTCTCCAGGACACAGAAATGAACTTGGTCTTCTTAGCACAGTCCTCCAACCTGCTTTTGCCTTAATATTATTGTAGAACAGTATGTGCCATACTCAGCCATGCTGAGAAAAACTGTGAATTCTAGCCTGGAGCCTTGACCCTTGAGTCATCAGTAGCTGGGTCATTCTCCTTGTCATTGGGCATCAGCTATGTCTGCAGCAATGTGTCCATCTTCAACAGAAGCATAGACAGGTAATCCTAAAGAGATGACCTTCTCTGTGATTCATGTATGGCAGGTACAGGAGCCGATAGAAAAGCGGCTGCATATCCATCCAGAGATGAATGAAGGGATAAATGACGGTGTTGGCAGCTTTCTACTCGGCAGGTGACAATATTCAGCTGACAGTCAGCATTTCTGCTCTATAATAGCTAAACACCAAGCAATTTGACATATGCCAGAAAGCAATGGTCTTCAACTTTATCCTTTTAATAGTTTTCTGGAAAAAAAAAATCACTGCACAGCATTCTTTAGTGCAAGTTGACTGCTGGAGAAGTTTCAGAATGCATAGCAATGTATTAGGAAGAAATGTTTTCTCTCTTATAAAAAGGCAAACACATGCCTGGAACGGATTCCCTATCGCACAGGGACACCCAGCATCTATGCTAAGCTGATTAATTCTGCACAAAAGAAAAACAGATAGAAGTCTGAAGGTCATCTGACTGCTTAAAATTATTCCATCAGCTCCGCATATGCCTCTGTCCTCATTCTCCAGTATGACTGCTGGGTTTGTTTGGCTGAGAGCTGTGTTCTGGACTTCAAGGAGGTGTTGAACACGGAGGTGGAGATGCTGGCAGGAGGCAGCCTCAGCAGAGAAGCCTCGATGACGCTGGAGATCCTGTGGGTGTGCACACTCGTCGACTGGCCTGTGGTTCAGGGTGCTCTGAGGTCTTGACAGCTCAAGACCGAGGGATGACTTGTGGGATCTAGTTTGGGGTGGGATCTATTAGAAATCACCCCCACCTCAGCAATGGGGAAGTTGTGGGCAGAGCTCACAGACAGACCTCAGCCTTGGCTTTTCTTGTCTCTGACTTTTGAAAATCTGTACCCTTAGCCGGGCGTGGTGGTGTACACCTTTAATCCCAGCACTCGGGAGGCAGAGGTAGGAGGATTGCTGTGAGTTCAAGGCCACCCTGAGACTACATAGTGAATTCCAGGTCAGCCTGGGCTACAGCAAGACCCTACCTCGAAAAACCAAAAAAAAAAAAAAAAAAAAAAAAAAAAAAAAAAAGAAAGAAAATCTGTACCCTTGCCCCGCCATATACTTATTGGTTTACATTAAATCTTCCAATTATGGCATTTAAAAATTCTAAAGAAAAAAATGCAATTTTGGGCCTGATATAAATGTTGATGTTTTAAAATTGAATCCTAACATCTCTCTTTTCTGTGGGCATATTTATAGCTTCTCTGCAGTGGTCCCAACACCTACTCCTGCTCAGTACCCCATGCACACATCTTTCTGGCACCTCCTCTAGGATTCTGCCTTTGGGCCTGCATCTCTGTCACCTAGGACAGTGCTGCTCCAGCTCCCAGCATCTCCAGAGCATCTGGAGTCACTGGGGAACCCACACCTGCAAGGTGGGAGTGACTGCTGTGCTGAGGTACAACATACACGTGGACACCTCCAACGGAGGTGGGCTCTTGGCCCCTCAGGAAGTTGTCTTTCCTCAGAAAGCTCCTCTTCTTGACAAATTCTGTCCCCATGGAATGAGCATTCAGCACTGAAAGTCACGCTCACACTAACCAATTTCTCTAAAACAGAACTTCATATAATTTAAAATTTAAATTTACTGTGGCATAAAAGCTTTGTTAGTAATATCCTTGGATCACTTTCACAGGTCACAAGTCCAGAAACATGTTGCAAGCTGATAACTAACACCACCTGAAGTAAACTTCCATTGACTTGCACCTCCTAAAAGGTGGAGTGGGGCTTTTCCAACCTGGACCCAAGATCAAGAGCACACTGCTCCAGTACAGCAGTGGCCAGCTTCAGTTATAGTTCTAGTTTTTATAGCTGTGTTAGTAAACAGCATGAATTAAAAAATAAAATTAGCCAGCGTAGTGGCACATAGTGGCGCACGCCTTTAGACACAGCATTGGGAGGCGGAGGTAGGAGGATTGAGTTTGAGGCCAGCCTGAGACTACATAGTGAATTCCAGGTCAGCCTGGACTAGAGTGAGACCCTACCTCAAAAAAACCAAAAATAAATAAAATTATAGTAATATCACCTTCACCGTTTTTGTGTGTGTGTTTGTGTTTGAGAATGGTGCTGTGTGTGGCGTGGAGATGCATGCGCCCCATGTGCAATGCATGTGGAGGCCAGAGAATGCTGGTCATCTTTCACTATTGCTCATCTGTGTTTTCTTTTTCTAAATGTTTTATTTATTCATTTTCAAGCAGAGAGATACAGAGAGCGAGCGAGAGAGATAGCGCACGCCAGGACCACCACCTTGTGGGTCTGACATATGTGGGTACTGGGGAATTGAACCTGGGGCCTTAGGCACTGGAGGCAAGTGCCTTAACCGTTGAGCCATCTCTCCAGCCCTCATCTGTGTTTTCTTGATGGAGCCTTTCACTGAACCCAGAGCTGCTGTTTTCAGTTAGACTGGCTGACCAGTGGGTTCCAGTAATTCTCTGGTCTCAATGCCCCACAGGATTGGGGTGAGAGGTATGCATGGCACTAAGGATGATGGGAATTGGACTCAGGGCAAGTCAGGCTCTCTCAGGTCCTCATGCTTGCACAACTAGCATCCTACTTCCTGAACCATTTCCCCAGATCTTCAGTACCTTTTACTGTTTTATTTTTGGTGTGTGCGTGATGTGCATGTCCTGTGTGTCCTCCTCAGTCCCTCTTCCTCTTTACTTCCCTGAGACAAAGTCTCTCACTGACTGAATCTGGAGCAAGCACTATTTTAGTTTGCCTGGCTGACCAGGAGCCCCTGTGCTCTCCTGTCTCCACCTGTCCTGTTGGGGCTGGGTTATGGGATCCAACCCTGATCCTCCTGCTGGTGTGGCAAGCACTCACCCACTGAGCCAGCTCTCCAGCCCCCAGTTTTGCCAATTTAATACTGACACAATGCCATTAGCACATTGTTATTTTAAGTGCATTTTCATTGCAACCTTGAAGGTGCAGATTTAGTCTGTTCTATTTACAGCAAATTCCCTCCATGTAACCTAATCTCTGTCAAACCAGTGACCAAATTAGACCTATTTTTGTCAAAAAAAAAAAGAAAAAAAAATCTGACCTAGTTTTCCACTTGAAACAAAACTGTTGGCAAGCCTATCCAGGGAAATGAAAAAGAAAAACCACTGAGAAATAAATATGTTGACAGCCTGAAAGAGAAATTACTGAGGCAATGAAGTAGGATTTTAAACATGTAAATCTAATATAATTAACTCATTTTATATTATAAAAAGAAGAGTCTTAATTTATAATGAATAATGAATAAATAATGAAATGTGTAGGTAATTGTTCAGGGTATGTACTGACAAAAATGAGAAAATACTTGTGTTCTTGTGTTTATTTGTTCCTTGACCCCCCACCCTTTTCCTTCCAAGGCGTGGGAACTGAAGGGTCCTAAGTGTGTCACACTGTGGGTGACATGACCAGATGGACTCAGACCCACAGTTCCTTCGGCGTGTTCAATGGGGTTTGATTCCAGAGCTGCAAATGGAGCCAAGGGCAGAAATAAGGGAAAAGGAAAAGAAAGTCTCTGACTCCATCGTAGTGAAACGTCTTAGTCTTTATTGAGAACATCTCAATCCTTTGTCTACATGTGACAGTGTCTCATGCTCAGTTCCGGCTGGGCTTGGTGTGGAGGAAGCTCATGCAGGCTGTAACATGTGGTATATACATCAATATACATACAGAGAACACTGAGGATTGTATCTTAGCAACACGTTTCTTGGCTGAATTACATTCATCAAAGTGTCCAAATTCTAAAATCAAATTAAAAGCATATAACCCAAAGCCTGGAAAAGCAAACAGCTTTAGAGGCTTTTTCCATAAGCATTCTATAGACTGTGCTTTGAACCAATTGTGTTCCCGTTCAGCAGAACGTTAGGTACCATCAGCTTCTGCTATGGCCACAGTATATTTTTCTGAGGCCAGGCAGGTGTCACCCAAACAGCAAACAGGAAGTACAGTTGCTACCACAGACATAGGAGGATCTCCAGGGGGACTAGAAGGTGAGCACATTCATTCTGAGAAGAATCACCACTGGGCCAGACCCATGTCCATCTGGACTTGACAGTGGTCGATGCCAGGTCAGAGGTTCCTGACTTCCATGACCTGAGCTCTAGTGTGGAGAGGCAGGGCAGCCCATCTCCTCACCCTCTAGGAGATTGTCACATAACACATCAGGGAACAAGGAAGGACACACACACTGCACACACTGAACACAAACCCTCTGCCCTTTTCATAAATATAGTTTGGGGTTCAAGATATAAATCTTCTGAGAACTTCCCTAGTTTCACAGAATTTGGAGATGGGTCAGCACATTTCATTTCTCTTGTTGGATGAAAGTTATGACCGGGCAGAGCTGACATTACTGGAGCAAAGAATTTTAGAAGTGTAAAGCTGTTTATCCCAGCACAGGGTGATGTGCAGCCCACCCTGTGTTCCTGACCCTCAGGCAGCTGCCCACTCCTCGGTGCACCTGTCTGAAACTGCAGGAAGAGCACACGCTTCTAAGAGAAAGTCTGGAGCTACAGGAATTGTGGAATAAATCAATTCTAGAGAAAGCGAAGCCTTATGAGATGACGGCTCACACATTCAAAAAGTAAAAGCTTCTTCATTATAAAAGAAACCTACCACACAGGAAGGACAGTGAAGGGGGAAGCTTCAGTATCAAAGCTGTGGTTCTTTGGTGTCCCTTGCTGGGAGAGGTGCTACCTCCTGACCCCATGACGTGTGGTCAGAACACCCACTAGCCTGTCACTGTCCCTGCCTTGACCTAAGTGGGTGGGCCCTGGTTCCACAGGTATGTCACCTCACCCAATCCTACTCACAACACTGACCTCCTGCTGTGAAGATACCACTGGGCCAAGCACGCCGAGCAGTCCTGAGATGGTGTCTTTATGAAATGTACACTTCAAGTTTAGCTAACTAAATAGAACAGAGACATTCCTTTCCTCATTTGTCAATGACTCTTCAAAATTTAAAACTTTTATAAAAAACGTCAACAACAACAACAACAAAACCCCACAAAACATCAAATTCTTCAATGTGCCAAGCTTTCTTCTGTGTCCATCAAAGTCCAGATTCTAGACACGGGCTATGACACTGCCACCATGATGTCACCACGGTGCCTTCAGAAGGGGTCACAATGTCCAGTGTCTTGGGAGCCAGCACTAGTTCACTTTCCTCTTATGGGTGGGCTGTCTGAGCTGCCCTGTCCTGGGAGCTGCCCCAGCCACGCTGCATCCTCTCATCATGAGGTCCCACTCTCCTGCTAAGGCTCAGGCATGTCCAAGCAGCACAGGTCCTGTGGTCTAAGGCCTTGCAGGTGGTAAAGACATTAACTTCCTGGGGACTCCTGCTCATCTCTGCTGTTACCAGACATGGAAGGTAGACACACTGGATGGTTTGTAAAGAATATGGAATATACTTTTGCTGGACTTTACTGCCAAAATCCACATAAGTTTTTTTAAAAACTAAGTCCATCTCCCATACCCACTAGAAAAAATATAATTTTAAAGACAAGAGTGAGAATGCAGAGACTTGGGTTTTTCTTTCTGGAGTATGCAGGGCACGAGTGGGAGGGTAGCAATGCCACTAACCTTTTCCTTCTCTGGAACCCAGTGCATTTCACTCACAGAAGGCCCTTTGTGACACACAGGGTCTGCTTGGTCAGAGACTCTGACCAGCAGGGCCCACCCTTGTCAGGAGGGCAGAGAGCTAACTGGGACATCTATGACTCTGAACACACTTCCAAGTAGCCCTGATCAGGCCCTCTTGCCATGTGAGACGAACCCCACATGGTGGGACATCGCAGGCCCCATCCGAACAACAGCATGCCGGCTGCCTGTGGGAATCTGGAGGGACTGTCAGTATCTCTGTTCCCACTCTGATTTTGCTCAGCAAGTAAAGGACACAACAACCTGGGTGTATAACTCAGGACTGACCACACCAGCTGTCAGCACCCTGGACCGAGTGGGTGTGCGCTGTGGGAAGGGTCTGCACCTGTCTCTGCCCTCAGCCTGAGGCCCCTGGGTATGACCGCCAGGACCAGGTGGACATGAGCTGACAGCACACAGCCCTTCTCTCCGCTCCTCCCTAACCCTGAGTGGAAGCAACAAGGCACCTGGGGCAAGTCTGAGTGCAGGAGGTCCAGGTGGTCCACACCAGGGTCCCGGGGGCCATCCTGTGCATAGGGGTGCTGAGAAGCATTCTGGGCTTGCCCAGGAGATGCCAGTGGCACCTGAGTCCTGCCTGTCATGACAGCAACATCTGATGTGCAGCTTGCTAGCCTCACACTGGCTCAGCAGCTTTGGCCTGAATACTTTTCATTTTCAAACATATCTTTCATAAAGCTGTAAAGAATAACTCGGTAGTATGCCTTACCTGGCATGCTCCAAGAATGGTATCCACTTAAACCATTCACTTCCATCTCTGAGCAGTGGGTGGGGTTCCTACCCGCCAAGTCCTGAGGAAGGAGCGGGAGGACTGTGCTCTGTGCATGTAGCAGCCCCATCGAGTCCTCCGAGTCCACAAAACTATACTTAACACCAAACGAATTCCAGCACAGATCTCAGGACATAACTGATCTTGGATTACTTAGAAGTAAACTGAGTTTTTCATGATTCGAGCCTAACCAGGGGCACAGAAGCTTCTAGAGGCAGCTCATGACTCTGAAGGATACAGGGTCCCTGCTGCAGGGCCAGTGTGTACCAGGAGGGCTATTAAAACCTACTGTGAGGACCTACAGCAAAGAGAGGCTGCCTGTGGACGTGCATGTGGTGGTTCTCTTAGGGTTCTACTTCCTATCTCTATTTTCCTGTGTCCTTTCACATAGAAATGATTTCTGCAATTAAAATAATGTGGCATAAAAGTGACCTGACATAATTACTTCTTATTTTATAAATCTCATTCCTAGCTCTGAATAAATTACTTATTCCAAGAATTCACACAAAGTAATTTCTATGTCTCTGTACTTGAGGAAGCCCTACTCAGTAGAACTCAGTTTCTAACATAAACCGAGATATAAAGCAGTCACTGGGGAGCTCCAGAGGGGAAGTGTGTGGCAGGGAGATGTGGGGGCAGTGCTGGGCCCCATGCCTCCCATGCACCCCCACTGTGAATCTGCTCCCTATTCAGATGTGAGATGCCCAGCACCCCACGCATCCCCACGACGCCCTGTTGGGTGAGAGATGCCGGGGATGGTGATGGATGCCCAATGGCCCCCCAGGCCTCCCATATCCTTCCAGAGGTGCACACCCACACAAGTTCAGACTTTTGAGGTGATGCAGGTGCTGCAGCCTCGGCACCCTGTGCTCAATGCCCATCCAATTCAGGGCGTGAGAGAGAACTGGTCCTGTTCTGTGGGCTTCTCCACCCAGGCGCCCAGGCCTGCCTTGATGAAGGCAGTGAACAGACGTGCCTTGGCAGCCTGGTACTCCTTTGCCGCCAGCTTGGACTCGTGGTATGTGTTGGGCTTAGTGATCTTGGTGCGCAGCAAGTGTGGGGGGACCTGCAGAAGGACACATGTACATGTACAGTGACTGTTAGAAAACCAACAGCAAAAAACGAAACCTAGAACATTGTTCAGAAATGCTGCTCAGTACTGTGCTGGCTACAGGGGCATGCAAACAGAAGACGGTACCCTCCTAGAGAGTGGCACCCACAAAACATCCCAGGGTGTTCTGCCTAAGCTTGCAGGTCAGACAGGTGGCTGCAGACCCTTGGAGAAAGGGCTTCTAGAAAACCACAGTGGGCTCAGGTTCCACCTTCCTCATTTGTGATTATCACATCAGTATGCCTGGTCACACAGCATTACCTAAATGTGCCCTGGGTGGCTCAGTGCAAAGACCTGGGCTACTACAGCGACATGTGTCTACCCTTGTGATAACAGGACAATTTCTGTCTCAGCCCCACACCAGTGTTCTGAGCTGGCCTCCTAATGAGAAAACAATAAATTTAACCTAGAAAGTGAGTGCTAAACTGCCAACTACCTAGGACTTTCGTTTGGAGAAAGGGCCCTGCAGCTCAAGCCAAAGCATCTAGTCCTCAGTGGAGGGTTGGATGGAATCCAGCATGGCATATGCTCAGGGAAGGGGCGGGAGGTGACTTTCCTTCTTTCAGACTTTCATCATGTGGTAAGGGCAGTCTCCTCCCCAGACTGGGGCGGTGGGCCTCAGATCTGCAGGAGCAAGGGAGGAACTGGCATTTGAGGCAGCCCTGGGACTTGTGGTGCCAGGGCTACCGTTTCAGCAAACAACAGTCTGAAGGAACAAAAGGTTTTAAATGGCCTCGGTAGAAAGTTGCAGTGATGACACGTGATGATGGAAACCAGGAGGGACGGGAGGATGGAGACGTACACGCTGGGGGAGGTGGGCCGACACCCTGTGAGGGCGCCTCAGTACCTTGCCGTGCACACGCATCCAGCGACAGTACAACGCGTGCTTACACAGGCGGGACGCTCGGCCCAGCTCATCCTTCCCCGTAGTGGCATTGATGACCTCAAGGGCAGAGTCACCCACTGTCCAGTTGACACTAAAGTTGGGCGCCTTTCCTGGCTGCCGCGCCTCGGCGTTGCTGATGCCTGAGACAAGAGCACATAGGAGGTGTCATGAAGCCCCTATCCACACCTGGAGGCAGAGGCTGAGCAGCACTGCGCAGGGCATCCGAGTGCCCCATGTTGGAGGGTATTCAAGGTCAAGGTGGACATCTGTCATAAGGAGGAATGCTAAGCCTCCCATTGCACCAGTGTCCCTCCATGGCCCAGGAAAGGGGAGGAGCACCAAGAAGTCAGAACTGATGCCCAGGCACACACCTGTCTATGAGGGGCAGCAGAGCCAAGGGTGACAGAGTTCACAAGATTTCCTGCCAAGTATGTCTTAGAGGAGTTAGAAACCTTGTGTCCTAGGGATAGATGGATGAGGGTCACTCTAGGGTCAACTCAGGTTTTACTCAGTTCAACCAGTGGGAGTTCTCCTCCCACTGTTATCTGTGTGCCCTGTTAACTACCACATGCCAAGGACAGCCCTCACATTGAGGTCATGTAGCTTTCTTGGGGTATCCACGCTATCTCATCTTAACTAACCATGGGCTCACTTTGTAGTGTGCATAAGACACTGAATGCACACATCTCCATTTACATATTGGATCTGGAGATTCATAGCTCACAGATGCTATGGGCTTCCCACACCAAACTGGCTCCAAGTAGGATTTTCTGGTCCAGAGCATGAATGGGCCCACATCCTTCTCATAGTCAGAGTTCCTGGGAGAGATCCAAAAATGCAGAGAAAGAAGTGGGGGTTGAAGAGGGCATCTCTGAACACTCTAGGAGGATCTGCCAGAGTGCATCTGTTATTTAAGATCAAGAAAGGGCTCTTAGCCGGGCGTGGTGGTGAACGCCTTTAAACCCAGTACTCAGGAGGCAGAGGTAGGAGGATTGCCGTGAGTTCAAGGCCACCCTGAGACTACATAGTGAATTCAAGGTCAGCCTGGACTAGAGCGAGACCCTACCTCGAAACATCCCCCCCCCAAAAAAAAAGGGTTCTTAAGAGGCCTGGCAGGGAAAAAGGCTCAGTGCTCACACACAAGCTAGAGACAAGGACCTGAACCAAACTTCTAGAGAAGAAAAATGTCACGGAATACAAACTGCAGACTAGTGAACTGTGAGGCACAGTGACAGAGATGAAACAAAGAGAGAGACTGAAGAAAAATAAGTAAACGGGAAATCGGTCAGATGGCAAGTAGTTGGGTCTATGGTAACTGGAATCTTGAAAGAGGAAGAGATGAAGCTCAGAAAAATAAATCTGAAAAAAGATGAACAAATTTTTTTCCAGATTTGATGAAACCAACAAACCTACAGATCTAAGAACTTTAACAAATCCCCAGCATAAGAAACATGCAGAAAAGCACACCAAAGCATGTTACAAGAAACTGCTTGACACAAAGAGATTTTAAAATCTTAGATCCAGAGAAGACGACGCACACAGGGGAGCTGAACAATGTACAAATAAGATGGCAACAGCTTCCAGCACTGCGAAAATACATTTGCTCGGGAAAATATATTTTTAAAAAAGAAAGCAAGGTATGCATTTTCCACATACACTAAAGCCGAACTAACTCATCTTCAGAAGACTCTGGAATGTGAGAACTCCTCAGGCAAGGGGAAAATGATAACAAAGAGAAATGTAGCTCCATAGGAAGGAAAGCAGAGCCCTGGGACAGTAGTACATGCAAGAGGTTTTCCTTATTTCAATCTCTTTAATTGACTTTTGAAGCAAAAATAATAATGTGGCATTTTTAACATATGCAAAGGTCATAATATGTATGACAAGACCACAGAAGCTGAGGGAGGAGAAATAGGTACATCTACTGTCAGAGAGACTTCAGTGTGTGTAAAGTCATACAGGAGAGTACAGTAGCACCTGAAGGCTGATTGAGGTACATTGAGAATACAAACTATAGCCAGGCATGGTGGAGCATGCCTTTAATCCCAGAACTCAGGAGGCTGAGGTAGGAGGATCACTGTGAGTTTGAGGCAAGCCTGGTGCTACAGAGTGAGTTCCAAGTCAGCCTGGACTAGAGTGAAAACCTACCTTGAAAAAAATGAACAAACAAAAACAAGCAATGAGAGTGCATACTATAAATCCTTTAAAATGACTAAATATACAGAACAAAAGGTGACAGTTAAAACGTCAAAAAGGAGTTAAAATGGAATTATACAACACAAGAGAACAAAGACCAAAGTGACCCATGAGGTTCCAAAAACAAGACAGAATTCTGTCAAGGCCCTTGAGAGCCCTCCCCAGGCCTGAGGCAAAACCCTGTTGCTGAAGAAACCACAGAATGCCATAGACCAGCATCGAGAGACACTTCGAGGTCTGGAACGATATCCAGCTCCCAGAAGGCAGTTAGTGTAGTGCTGGAAGGCACTGCACAGGCTGCCAGGGAAAACTGATCAATGACAGCTGGAGTAAACAGAGACCACTGACATGATACACAATCTGCAGCCATGAGTAGGCTGACCACACCTCCTACTGGGAGAGAACAGCAAACCAAGTAAGGAGCACTTGTGTAATGGAGAAGCCTGGGCCTGGGGGAGACAAGCAACAGCTTTCATATTCGGCCAAATTTTCCCCTTAGTGAGGGGGAGCCCTTGTCTGGAACTTGGGATGCAGGGCGATAGGCACCAGATCCCATACTCTTGGGCTCCCAAGACATGATGCACTATGGGAGCGATTGACAGGGAGGCTACTAAAAATAGAATCTAGGTAATCCAGAATTGTGTATATTTGTTAACCTACACTGACCTCACTCTACGATGGAGATTATGTTTGTGTTTTTCAGGATGCAGTAAGAGAGCTGGGGCCCATCTAACCCTACCAACCAACCACAGGCTGATAGCTGAGATCCTGGCAAGAGAGGAGCCACCACAGTCATATCGTGGAGGATCCATATGGAACCCCACAGAGAATGTCGGGATGAACAAGGAACCCACAGCCACAGCCATTCAATCAACACAGGATAAGCCAGTGAGACAGAAACCAATGTTTTTTGACACAAAGACCCCTAAGCTCACAACATTAAAGCAGCCTTAATACTCATCCACCACGACTCAGGGAACTGAACGGAAGAGGGGGCAGAAAGATTGTGAGAGCCATGGTGGGGGAGACTATCCAGAGGCATGGCACCCCTCAGTAACAACATACTAGGGCCAGGAGAACCTGGCTGAATACTAGGCTATCCATGGTCCCCTGTCACAAGGACTGAGGAGGATATCCAGCTGATTGGGGATGGGGGAGGGGAGCATCGGGGAACTGGGGATAACAACTCACTGTTTGCCCACTAAATAATGTAACTCATTATGGACAATTAAAAAAAAAGAGTAACAACTAGACCCATATAAAGGTTAGCATAAGGACACAAGGTTGGTTTAATGTTTCTAAAAATCAATGTCTATGAAATGAACCAAATGAAATGAAACAAATGAACCTCTCAGAGCAGGAAATAAGTATTTGACAAAAAAACATACAATGTTTTTTTTTTTTTTTTTTTTTTTTTTTGGTTTTTCGAGGTAGGGTCTCTCTCTAGCCCAGGCTGACCTGGAATTCACTATGTAGTCTCAGGGTAGCCTCGAACTCACAGCAAATCTCCTACCTCTGCCTCCCAAGTGCTGCAATATTCATTCTTGATTAAACATCCTTAGCCAAGAAAGAATTGAAAGAAACATTCTTAAACTGATAAAGGATCATTCAAAAATCTACAGCTTCGGGAAGTGGTGGCGCACGCCTTTAATCCCTGTATTCAGGAGGCAGAGGATCACCTTGCGTTCAAGGCCATCCTGAGACTACATAGTGAATTCCAGGTCAGCCTGGGCTAGAGGGAGACCCTACCTTGAAAAACCAAAAAAAAAAAAAAAAAAAAAAAAAATCTATAGCTAACATCACACTCAGTGGTTAAAGACTAAATTGTTTCCACTAAGATCACACAGAAGAAAAGGATGCCCACTCTCACCTCTTCAACGCAACATTTCATGAAATGTCTTATCCATGCAACAGGGTGTGAAAGAAATCAAAGACATCCAAATTATAAGAAATAAAACATGAACACGACTGACTACAGACAAAATGCAATAGTGTCTATTAAAGACCACTAGAGTAACATCACTATAGATAAGCAATGAACAATTTGAAATTTAAACAAAAACATAATATTTAAAATAGTACCAGAAATGTGAAACACTTAAAAAATATATCTGGTGAAAGATATGAAAGCTAAGCCCATCCTGAACCACGAACACTGCTGGAAACAGGAAGAGGAGAAACACACTGACTCAAAGTCACTGAGACTGAAAGCGGTTTCCTCGGCTCGGCCGACAGCTAGGGACCCAGAATCCTTGATAGGTGACTGTCTTCTAACCCAAGTGGTGAAGAGGGTGACCCCATTTCTTCCCTCTTCTAGGCCTAAGTGGATTTTTTCCCACCAGTAGACTTGCTTGGTGGGCTTTATGGGATCTGCACAGTACTGGATGCATCATGTACCAACCATCACCTTGGCCTTCAGACCAATCATGGGGTCTAGATGGGTGGGCTTCCCTCAACTGATAAAATTCCAGCTTCCACTGGGGCTGGCATATTTTCCAGTTCTGAAATCTCCTCCTCCCAGAAGTCTATTCTCCCAGCTTTCTTTTCCTCTTTTTCTGAAATAAACTTTAAGCTTTCTTTTTTTTTTTTTTTGGCTTATTATTTTTTGTTTCCTTATTTATATTTTTCTCTCTTTTCTTAAGCTTTATTTTTTTAATCCCTTTTCTTCCTTTTCATTCTTTAATGTATGGAGAAAATAAAACCAACACCCTTAGATAGTTTCAAGATGTTGGTTCTCCCCCAAATTTATCTATATTTGCATAGAATCCCATTCACGACCTAAGCAAGCTTTTATGTAGGAACTAATAAACAGATTATACACTTGTGATACAAATACAAACAGGAGCTAAGTTAGCCTAGATCCTTCTTTGAAAGAGAAATATAAAATTGGAGAGCTAATTCTACCTGATTTCAAAACGTGTAGTAAGTAATTACAGCAAGCACAGCAGTGGAACACCGGCCTCAAGGCAGACACAGATGAACAGAAAATACTGGAGTCTAGAGGTGGACCTATAAGCACACATGCACACAGTCCTACATGTGCGTCAGCCCATCTCAGACAAATGCTGAAATGGCAATTCAGTAAAGAATGAGGAACAATGTTTCACCAAGATGTCAGCCAAACATCTCATCTGTTAAAAATGAATTTAAGCAGTTGAGCAAAACCACTATTTTTCAGAAATTTGCCAAAATGATGACACCAAAGGAGAAAAGAAGAGGTGTCCCAAATGTTCTCTGTGTCCTTTGAAAAACATGCTTGGCCACATCCATATCCATCCATGAGAGATGTAATGTTAGATGCTGATGGATGTTACTAGAGCACAAGCGCTCTATGGTGTTACCCAGTAGCTCCTGGCACTGCTATAAATAAGGGCAAGGTTCTGGCCAAAAGGTGAAGAATATGTGTGCTGAGCCTTCTAAGCATTCTAGGAGCTGAGACAGCTTTCTGAAACACGTGATGGAAAATGATCCGAAACAGAACGAGGCCCCAGGAGCTTATTCAAGGCTGCAGCCTTTCGAGACCATTTAGCATCTTGGCAATTTACTGAGTCACATGCGCTTCCTCTGAGAACATCCTGCTAGTGTCCCCTCCATCTTCGGATCTGCTGCTGCTACTTTTGGGTTTGCTGCTGAGCTACCCAACCACCGAGTGGACAGTGCTGGGACTGTTTTCTGAGGAGAGGAGGGATGAGTGCCCACCTAGCTATAATTCGTGGAATCTCTGACCATAACAGAATTGGGTCTTTCACGAACAGCTAATGTTTGTATCATGTCAACTTCCTTTTCAATTCTGTGACTTCTTTGTGATAAAATCAAGTCAAAGGGCCACTGCTGAGAGATTCTGAAGCCCTAGAACTGCATTAAAGCTAAATGGTCAATTAACTAAAAAGCAAGACTAAAAGTACAAACTTTATTCCTTAAATTTTAGGCTAACTAAAGTGCCATCTTTAGTAAAAATGGAGTAAATAAGGCAAAAAGAAAATAGCTAGCCTAAGGTTCCAATACTAAACATATGCTTTTTCTGGGCAGAAGGCCTAAGTGGTCACATGAGTGCATTTCAAGTCCTCAGAGCTGCCACATTTGGGGGACAAACACCCATGAGCAACTTATCTCTCCAAGGCTGCAAAGCAAGAACTAGGGTAATGAGTTGATCACAGGCCATGGTGCAGAAACCAATAAAAGCAGGAATGACTCGACTGGTAATTGAGAGTCCCAGTTTTAAATTAAGTTTGCTAAATCAGAACTTTAAAAGTAAAATTATAGAGAAACTGCGGATTTGACTAATAACTGATATAACTGAAAAATTCAAAGAACTGGCATGGACATTTTTCTTATTACCACTCTAAAGACATGTTCTAAGAGGCTCCTCACATAGTAGGGTGACAAGAAATGAATTCTAGGTCTGGAGAGATGGCTCAGCAGTTAAAGGCGCTTGCATGCAAACCCTGATGGCCCGGTTCAATTCCCCAGGAACCATGTAAAGCCAGACACACAAAGTGGCACATGTGTCTAGAGCTCATGTGTAGTAGTGGCAGGAGGCCCTGGCATGCCCATATTCATTTTTTCTCTCTCTCAAATAAAAACATCAAATATTTTTAAAAGAAATTAATTTTATACATGATCAATATGGATATTTCTTACTATGAGTTCATGTTTCAGAAATTATTATTCTCTTGTTAGATGGTTAAGGGAAATCTTTATAATTTGTTCTGTAAATGTGAAACAGTAAAGGTCTGGGTAGGAGTAAACTTTCAAGGGAAGACATGTGCACAGCATCGATCCACGAAGGCACATAAGGTATCAGACATGGGAGAGAGGAAACCTCTAAGAACCTGTGCCCCTCAAGCTAAGCACCCTCAACCTTTACATTTTCTTGAATGAGGTTTGGCTGCTGCTCCTGTCTGAGCTCTGCCAGGTTGAGCTGCCACGGCTCCCTGCAGGGAAAAAGGCAGCTTCCCCAGAGCCCTGGCAGTCCTCCCTCACACTTTCCTGAGCTCCCTATATGTAGGCAGTGGGAACTGTCTACCTATGCCACCTTGTTTGTTCACTAAGGGAAGCCTGTCCAACCACCCTCTCCCCTTCCCCTCAAGCAGCCTGTCTGTCACCTGGGCTTTGGAGCCCTCATGCCGGGACAGTCAATAATATCACTGGACTTTCCTCTTATGATCTGGGTCAGAGGAGGATCAGATTTTAGGCTAACTAAAGTACCATCTTTAGTAAAAATGGAGTAAATAAGGAAAAAAGAAAACAGAGGAACAGAGGGATATGATCTGGACCTGTGGCTCACATAAACCAGAAAGGCTTTTGCGCCAAGCCACAAGGCTGAGCACATCTGGCTTCACAGCAGGCCCTGTGCCCACAATGCACCAGTGCATCCTCAAAGATGTGCTTTTATTAGGAAATAAAAATTGAATTTCTCACTGGGCATGATGGTGCATGCCTTTAATCCAAGCACTCAAGGGGCTGAGGTAGGAGGATTGCCATGAGTTTGAGGCCAGACTAGGGCTACAGAGTGAGTTCACTGGACTACAGTGAGACCCTGTCTCAAAAAAAAAAAAAAAAAGTTAGCCGGGTGTGGTGGCACACGCCTTTAATCCCAGCACTCAGGAGGCTGAGGTAGGAGGATTGCCATGAGTTCAAGGCCACCCTGAGACTACATAGTGAATTCCAGGTAGCCTGGACTAGAGCGAGACCATTCTTGATGACATTCAAAAACCAAGCAGCAGCCCAGTGCTAGAGTTCTATCTTGATTTGCTTTAGTTTTTAGGTCACTGTGTCTTAGTGAGTTTAGTCATCCTGTGTGGCATGTTTGTCAGTTTCCATTCCTCCCTAAGGACATGACAAGTCACATGGTACATTAGCTTCATTCCAAGTCACATGGTACCTTAGCTTCGTTCTCTTAGATAAAACAAGAGGAAACAGTTGAACAAACACACACTTCGCACCACATCTGCTCAGTTCAGCAAGGGGCTGATGAGAGCAACTGGAATATTCCAGATATTCTACCATCTAGGCCACTTTCAGATACAACATTGACATCCTAGGAAAGTTGTAAAGGCTCTTCTCTGGGGCCTTTCTAAGAGTGTGACCTCACAAATCTATGAAGACATCATCATTGTTCCTTCCAGACTCCTTGTCTAATTGCTTATGGCTCCAGAGACACCCACTTTGGCATCTGCTTACATTTTATTTTATTTTATTTATTTATTTATTTTTATCTGCTTACATTTTAACTTTGCTCTGGACTGTGGAATTAGGTGCATCTACTTGTTCTCAACTTAGTCCCTGGGTCTCCTGACTTCCTGCTGGTTCATCCTCTGCTGGCCTCACAGGTGTCCTAGTCTGAAAGTATCTTCTCCAGATAGCTGTGGTGACACAGTGCATTTTAAGCAGTTTGCATTTGACATGGACTCTGGTGCTAGAGGCATGCCGCTCACTGGCTCGCACTTCTCATCCACAAATCCATGCCTATCACTGGGCAAATGAAGAAACTGAGGCATATGACCTGCCAACATGGCAGAGCTAACAGAGGGGGCAGTTGAGGGCTCTGACTCAAGCCCTCTTGGCCACCTGGAGAGGTCAACTCTGCTCAGCCCTATGGCAGGTGTAGCCTCTGGAAAGGTGGACAGACCAAGGCAACTGCAAATGAGGGTCTTGTCTGTAGGCCTGGGGAGTAGAAGTGGTACAGGAAGAACAGAGTGAACAGCAGACTATTCCATTATATACTGTATATTCTCAAACTATATTGGTAAACTTTAAAGTATATTTTATAGATAATATTTTCATTATCTTTTCATAGTTATATAAATATGCACTTTACACACTGAACATAACAATACATTTGACTTTTGTAAATGACCTTCACTTCAACATTTGAGAATAATTCTTTTTTTTTAATTTTAATTTATTTGAGACAGATAGTGGGTGTGTATGGGCACGCCAGGGCCTCCTGCCACTGTTCTTTACATGGGTACTGGGGAACCAAATTCCCCAGGCCATCAGCCTTTGCAAGCAAATGTCTTTAACTAACCACTGAACCATCTTTCCAGCCCGAGAATAATTCTGTAGTAGAATGATCATTTCAATTCAGACTTGAGTTATGAATAAAATATTGCTTCTCAACTATTTATGAGCGTCGATGTGCCTTATACCGCATGCTCAATGTTCTGACGATGTATAAGTGTGAGTTGTCACTCACATTCAGGAAGCCAACCACTCACTGTGGTTTAGATCTGACTGGTCTGCGTTCTCCACTGACTCATGTACTGAAGCTTGTACTTCAGTGTGCTCAGAGGTAGGGCCTAGTGGGAAGTAGGTCATTAGGCCTGTACTCTCATAAGGGATTAATGGAGTTCTCATGGGACCCTGCTCAATTCCTGGAGAGCAATTTTTGTGAACAGTGATCCTGACCCTGCCTTGCTCTTGGCCTCTTATTTCACTATGGGATCTCTTCTGTGTATGCGCCTCACATTCTTGTGAAGTCTTCCCATCCCTCATGAGGCACTCGCCAAAGGCTGATCAACAGATGGGGCTGCTTGATCTTGGACTTCCAGCCTCTGAAAATGTAAATTAAATAAACCTCTTCTCTTTATAAAGTACTATTCCTCCATATTTCATTATAATAACAGCTAATAAGGCATTCTTCTCTTCAAAGGACCACACAGAGAGTAAAGACAGAAAATTGTTTTGTGACTCAAAAGAAATTAATACATCACAAAATATTCCAAACAACACTGATGATTCAAATTCAACTTACCCCCATCAGGTTTTATGAGTCAATTCTGTTTTTCTTGAAGAATAATGGGAAGACTAGGGAGTGACAAAATATAATAAACTGATTTCTATCTTCCCTCATCCCTGCCATACATGCTCTCAAAGTCCACACTGCTTTCTTGCAGTTAAAGACGTGCTAGTAGCCAAGCACTAACAAGGCAGAGTACACACGCACACCACAAAAAGCGTGTTTTAGTTTAGGATTATGGTTTTAGTTTTGAGCTTACAAAAAAGTAAAATGATATTTTTTAAGAGAGTGAAAATACCTTAACTGTGTCCTTTTAAATAAGGGTGGACTTAGAAGTCAGGCCCTTGAATTCAAAAGCTCCTGTTCATTTTACTGTTAGCCACTGAAATTCTAAAAAAAGGAAAAGAAAGTGGTAAAGTAAAGGTACAAAGGGCAGGAGGAGATCCCAGTGAGGAGATGGTTGTCTGTGGTCAGCACACCTGCAGCACCTGTTGCACATCCAGGAGCCAGGCAGGTGCCCAAAACATTTAGGGTTGCAGCTGGTTGAGAATACCTCTCCGTCAGAGAATGAATGCTGGGCAACCCTAACACTGTTGGTGTGGGAAAGACTGTATAATCTTGGCCACTGGGGCAGGAATGAACACTAAGTGTGAGTGAGAGAGAGCACAGAGGCAACCAGGCTACTTGTGATTTCTGCTGTGAAAAGCAAGGCTCACAACCATGAAAAGGCATTCATTGTGCAAAAGGACTCCCTTCAGAGGCCCTGGAGACCAGGTCTGAGAGGCTCAGAGACAAGGCTTTGTACAGCCTTGTAATGGCTAATTCAAAGTTAGCTGATGTGTGTGGCCTAGATACTATGTCTGGGCTGAGGGAGGAGGGAACATAGGTACTTGCCGCTGAGCAGGGGCTTGTTGAGTGTGTAGAGTGGTGGCAGGTCTTCTATGTTGGAGATCCGCTGGTACATGGCCCTGGAGAGGTGGTCCCCATGGTACAGGCTGCCCAAGATGATGCTGGAGAAGTATATGGGCTCCACAAAAATGCTGAGCAGGGACCCCTGGATGCCCACCACGTTCCAGCTGCAGGGAGAAGGAAGCACATCTCAGTGGACGCAGGGCTGTGGATACCACACTGCACACGGAAGCAAGTGTCCAAGGAAGTAGCAACAGGCCAGAGAAGTGGGCTAGATGAGGGTTGGATATGGGAAGCGGAGGACTCATGACTGGAGGAGACTGAGGTCCAGGCTTGAACTTGCCCTGGATCACTGTCACCATGTGGGTACACTCTGCTGGAAGGAAGTAGAATGTGGGGGTATCATGGGTCACAGGCAGTTAGCAAGAAGGGAGGACTCCACACAATCAGCCCCTGAGCCTCACTGTGCAAGCCAGCACTCACTACCCACTTCCACCTCTGCTGATTGGGACATACTGGACATTACCCTCACCTCTACCCTTCCTGTCACAGCTATCCACAACAAATCCCACAAATCTACTTTAAGAACAGATCCAGAATCTGACTTCTGGCTACCACCACTGCTAGACCAGGGTCGAGTAATACATACCATCGCTACCTTTGTCCTGCACCCTCTCCTCAGGGGAATGGAACCTCTGGCCCTCAGTTGCCCCTGCAGCTGCCAGTATACCCCTACGAATAAACTGGCCAGGTCCATTTCTGCAAACAACCCCCAGCAGCTTCCAGAAAGTTCCAGGTGTCCAAGGAGGGCAGCCTCTTATCAGCTCCCACAAAGCCCCCTCCCCAGGTACCAGACTGTCTGGCCTCCCTGCAGCTGAAGACTGGGTACAAATGTCCCACCAAGTGAGCTCCTCATCTACTCCTCAATGTAAATTTCTAGTCTCTGTGACCTCTAAGAGAAGGTCGACATGCTAAATGCACTAACCCTGAAATCCCTTCTACCCTTCAAAAAAGGAAATTAAAACAACTCCACCCCCTCCCCTCATCTTCAAGAAAAGCAGAAATGATTCAGCTCTGGAGGCCTCAAGGCCCCTTTCTGATGCAGATGAGAAGCCTGCTGATTTAGACTTAAGCAGAACTCAGTCCCCTGGGTTCTAATGCTGTGATCTTGCAGAAACCTGCATCTGTTCAGAGCCATTAATTCTGAGCACACACTTCTAAGAGATCCCAGGAGCTTCCTGAGCTCTGCTGAGGTACCAGGCAGAAAGCAGCAAGTACCAAACCCACTCTACTGACGTGTCTCTGCTAACCAGCTGTGTTGCCTTCCTAGGACACAGGCCACCAGGGCCACAAGGCCATGTGGCAAAGCATCCACCACTTTCACACAGATTATAACCAATGTCCACACCTATCCTGGGCCAGGGCATCTGGGCAAGGACCCTGCACATTCTGGGTCATTAGAGGATGGACACTTCTGCTCAGTATGGCCTCAGGCCTGTGCTGGGTCTAGGGCATCTGTATGTGGCTTTTTCTCTTTTCTCACAATGCTGCCACTTGAACTGTCCCCTGAATTCACTGCAGTGCCTGACCTCACCCTGAGGCTGAACCCACAAAAGACACAGACCAGGTAATAGGAGTGACAAGAAGCCTGCTCATACCAGCAGTTTCCCCCCGCATGTCCCCACCCTCCCTGCCTGTCTTACCTCAGTACCAATGTGCCCTTCAAAACAATCCTGCCTCCACAGTGGGCACGGTCAGGCCTATAGCCAATTGGCATTGATCTGGCCACCTCCACTATTCCTGGACCACAAGTTTTCCAGCCACTCAGCTAATTCTTTGCCATTTATGTTGTCTTTTCTAGAAATATATCTAAATTTCTATCAGCTAGTATACATTTTGCTTCAATTTTTTCATATGGAAATTAAGGTTTGGTCCGTGAGTTCTCCTTTTTGCATTCCTCTGTGTGTGAGACCATCAGCTAGAATCAGATGGCCTTCACACAGCCAACTAGTGCCTTTGTGCTGCAGAGCAGAGTTAAGAGGTTGTTCCTAATGCAGATTCTGGCCCTATGGTGGTTATGAGAACTCAGAACCCTCTTCTCACTGCCTGACTTTCATTTTCATTGTATATGTGGGCTTTTCGTAAAGAAGTTCAATATTGTATCTTAGTCAAATTATTTTCTTTTTCTTCACAACCTAGCTTCTTGTGCCTTCTCTGCTCAGTGAGTGCTGTCCTTCACGCTCAGCCAGCCATGGATCCAGGCAGCACTGACTGTCCTGTGTGCAAAGGCTGCTGGTTCCTGTCCATGTGCAGCCTGCTGCAGGGCTATCCCAGTTTGTCCTCTATCTGTAGCCTCTCGCAGACTCTGCCTGCTGGTCACAGCCCTCCTTTCCTCTGCAACAACATGGCCAGGGTCTATCCCAAGTAACAATTGTAAGCCTGGTCACCCTCACATCTTCCCAGGAAGTGCCTCTGCCCACATTCTGGAGCAAAACTGAAGGAATTCTTCCTATGCCTGGGATTCAGATCAAATGCTTAGGCAATCAGTATCTCTAGCAGCATTGAGACCTTAAAGACAGAAAATGTCTCCTAATGGAGCAAAGCTCATGGGCAGGCCGCCAAGAGAGGAGTAAGAGATGCCTGTCGACAGATGCTAGGCTCCACACTGGCACAGCCTGGCTCCTACTCCGCTATCCGGGGTAGAGTGGCCACATGGTTTACTCAGTCACTGGCTCTGGATAGGGAGCAGCAAGGTCACACTATGGAGAGAATCTGGACTTAGATGTGAGGCACAGCCATGGGACGTCTTGTAACACAGTTTACTGCAGTTTCCATTCCACCTCAGGCGCTCCTCCATTTCTGGTTCTGGCAAGGAATTCTAGCATTCTTTTTCCTGCCAATATTTCAACAACTCCTTAGTTCTCACTCTTCACTATCACTAACCATAGAGCCACCATCTCTGCTCGCATCCACAGTCATCAGCTGGCTTATCTCAAAGCACGCTCAAATCCTTGGATTCTAGGTAAGTTTCCAGGATGATGGGTGGCTTGATGTTAGCACTAGATGAAACAGAAACTTAATCCAGTAATCAGAAAAAGATCTCAAATTGTAACTGAGATGTCTACACAGGATAACAATACCCATCAAAACATGAACTGGGTTCAGTTCCCCTCTGTGGTTCCACACACTGTCTCACAAGAGGCTTTGGAAAGAACTTGAAAGAAACTTCATCAGGGGGCTGGAGAGATGGCTCAGAGGTTAAGGCACTTGCCTTCAGTGCCTAAGGCCCCAGGTTCAATTCCCCAGTACCCACATATGCCAGATCCACAAGGTGGCGGCCCTGGTGTGCGCTCTCTCTCTCTCTCTCTCTCTCTCTCTCTCTCTATATATATATATATATATATATATATATATATATATATCTGCTTGAAAATGAATAAAATATAAAAAAAACTTAAAAAAAAACAAACAACAACAAAAAAGAAACTTCATCAGGTAATGCCTGTACAATCCTAATTCTAAAATCAGATAAGAACTAGTAAAATGTTTGGGAAAATGTCAGGGTGATGTGACTTATAAGCACTAATGTGTCACCCAGCACCCACAATATGGTGATGCAGGAGATGGAATCACCAAGAGACAGGACCCATTTGATGGTAATGGGGCACTGCTCTCAGAAGGGATTAAAATAGCTTTCTGGGAACACTTGGACAGTCCCTGTGAGAAGGTTTTTTAAAAAAAATATTTTATTTATTCATTTTCAAGCAGAGAGATACAGAGAGAGAGAGAGAGAGAGAGAGAGAGAGAGAGAGAGAGAGAGAGAGAGAGAGAGAGAGAGAGAAACACCAGGGCCACCACCTTGTGGGTCTGGCTTATGTGGGTACTGGGGAATTGAACCTGGGGGCTTAGGCACTGGAGGCAAGTGCCTTAACCACTGAGCCATCTCATCAGCCCTGTGAGAAGGTTTTAATGAATACCCCAGTGACCTCAACATCACTCTGCCTGGTGGTGTGATCTCTTTTCCCCACATGAGCTCTTTCATTCTGTGTCATCTGCCATGAAGTGTCACAATCAACAGGGATCCTCACCAAAGCCACACTGTGCATTTGAACTTGCAATCTCCCAAGCTGCACTAATGAATCCTCTTTTTTTCTCCATAAAGTACTCTTAGATATTTCATTATAGTAATGAAAAGCAGCCTAACGCAACATCCAAATCCAATAATGTGTTGAAATGATATGATACTATAATGTTGTTTATGTCAACAGAGCCAGGATGATGGTTCATATCAGGGAACCTATTAACTATTCAATATAGTTCAACATGGAGAGAGATAAAACACTTGATTAGGTGACCTAATATGTGGTAATGAAAAGGTCCTGAGGCAACTGTAAATACTAGAGAACTTTTTCAGCTTGATAATGGCTTTCCACCACAACCCTACAGCAAAAGCCATTCATGATGAGGAAACTTCTGTCAACAACTCTCTGGAGACCCATGGACAAAACAAGCATGGTTACTGTCACTGCAAGTGTCTAGCTTATCACCTGAGGTCCTGAGAAGATGCAAAGTAAAAGAAATAGGGTTGGATTGATGGCTCAGCAGTTAAGGCTCTTGCCTGCAAAGCCTAATGACCATGGTTAGATTCCCCAGGAACCACATACAGATGCACCACTTGGTATGCATGGAGTGGCTGGAGGCCCTGGCGTGATCATCCTCTTTCTGTCTCTCTTCTCTATATCTCTCTGCTTGCAAACAAATGAAATTTAAAAAATGAAATAAGTAGTATAACAAAAGAAGGTATAGAATTGTCAATCTCTACAAATTGTGAAAAGGAATATTCATGAACCAAGCTGGATCTAAAACTTACATTTAAACTAACGGACCAAGGCATTCTAGCTCTCCACCAGACTGTTAACTGTATCAGACTATTTCCTTGAGCATTCCAGGGACCAACTGAATTGAGCAGGGATCCAGTGAAGGGGCAGGAAAGTCAGTGATGTCTGGTATGCCTGTTCCTGTCACTCTCCCTACATGGCTAGTGGGAAGCCCCTAAAGATGAGAAACAGAACAGGTCATGCACTAATATTCTTACTTGACTAAAGTCTGCCCAGAGGACTAGCTTCTGTCTGGGCCAGCTTGACACTGTGATAAAATGAGATTAGAGTATAAATGCTTCTGAAAACAGCCAAGCAGCAGGTTAGGGTAAGCTCTACCAGCAGACACAAGAGGACCAAGAATTCAGAAAATGGACTGGAGAGATGGTTCAGCAGCTAAGTGAAGCTTCCTGCATAAGCATGAGGGCCCAAGGAGGCCTAAGACCACCAGAGTTTGAATCTCACATAAATAGCTGGGTGTAACCATGCATGTCTATGTTCCCAGTTTCTGTAGGGGAGCAGAGACCTGAGAATTACCTGAGCCCTGCAAGCTCCAAGCTCCAGAATTAGTAAAGAGACTCGGGCTCAAAACAAAGACCAGAAGGAAGAGCAATAATGTTCCACTCTGGCAACCATAGGCAAGTGCCCCCTGCCACAGGCAAGTCTATGGGGTAAGACACCACACCATACACATGCACACATAAGCAAATGAAACAAATTTCAGAAAATGTTTGGGCTGATTGGAAAGGACTTTCTTGCATAAAGGCACTATACAAAGTTTGGGAGAGGTATTCCTTTTTTTCTAGATGTTCATTTCAAATAAAATAATATGTAAATAAATTAAAATTTAAGACATATTAAAAAAATGGACCAAAAACAAATTTCTAGAATCTGACTCTAAAGAAATGCATATATATAAGTGGACTTCAAATAATTTAAAATAACCTACATAAAGATGCTTAATGAGCCATAAGAGAACACAGATACTAAGAAATATGAAAAAATATAAACAAAATAATATTATTAACAAACACAGGGAACTACACAGATGCAAACAGGGATTCTGCAGCTAAACCAAGTCCAGCAACTGATCAGAAAACCTCTCTAAAGGAAACAGAAGAAACCACAGAAGAAAGAACTGGTTAGTTTAAAAACAGATCATTCAAAATCAGTGACTGAGAACAGCAGAAATAAAAAGGACAAAGAGAAGAAAAGAGAATCTTGGGACTTAGGGACACCAGAGAGCAGAACATGAAAGCCCTGGGAACCTCAGAAGAGGAGGATTAAGAGTAGGAATGAGAGTTCATCTGAATAAACAGTGACTTAAAAGCTTATCGAGCCCAAGGAAAGGGACCATTTGGATTCAAGCTTACAAAGAACTGAAATTAGGATAAATCCAAAAAGAATGACAGTAAGACATATTTCAATTAACCGGTCTAACGCAGCAGGGCATGGTGGTGAATGCCTTTAATCCCAGCACCCGGGAGGCAAAGGAGGAGGAGGATTGCTGTGAGTTGGAGGCCAGCCTGGGACTAGAGTGAATTCCAGGTCAGTTTGGGCTAGAGTAAGACCCTACTTTGTTTTTTTTTTTTTTTTATATATATATTTTTTAAAATTTATTGTCCATAATGAGTTACAACATTTAGTGGGCAAACAATGAGTTGTTATCCCCAATTCCCCACTGCCCTCCCCTCCCCCCTCCACTGGATAACCTCCTCCATGGGTCGTCTGGATCAGTCCTTGTGACAGGGGACCATGGATAGCCTAGTATTCAGCCAGGTTCTCCTGGCTATGCCTCTGGATA
>PVHP010003234.1:6276-80779 GCA_004024765.1 Zapus hudsonius
ATCTCTCCAGCCCAAACTCATGGTGATTCTAACTCAGCCTGCCAAGTGCTGGGATTCAAGGCATGGGCCGACATACCTGACACTCATTGAGGGCTCTTGGTCCATGTTATTTGACTTCTCAGGTTCTTCAAACTCTGCCCATCAGCTTTAATGATGAGGGAGAGGAGAAGCAGATGCTAGACAGACTATCACCAATGCCCTTTCCTTGGAACATTAAAAGGCAATAGTATGAATTTGGTGTGAGTTCCTTGGGGAATCTTTTTGGACTTTCTCATTCTATGTCTCTGCCAGGGGTTGGGGGGATACAATGTGATGTATCTTCCCAATAAATACTCTTCTTCAAGATCTACAAAACTATTCTGCAGCCTATTCTAGTTAAAATATTGCTGTCCAGTGGTCAGCTCTATACTGTTGCTTACAGGCAAGATGGTTTAAACACAACTTTCACATATTCCTCTTTCCAAAGATATCCTTGGATTTCTTAAGTCAGCACTGCAAACTGTTAATCTCCTCTCCATTCGGTCCACAATGGTTCTGTTTTCCTTAGTTTTATAGGCTAAAAAGAATCGATTCACATTTATATCCCATAATAAAAAGGAAAGGTCACCTTTTCCAGCTATGTCCTATTGTGGGTGATTCCATGATTCTCTTTTCATCTTTTTTTCTTCTTACTAAGTGTCATAGCCAGCTACATGTCTTTGGAATGAATCGCCAAACCAGGCACAGTTTTGTGAGGAAAGTATTTATTGAAGTAACAGATTCAGGGGAAATTCCAGAATGGAGAAAGAGGCTGGCCCTGTTTCACAGATCTAAGCAGAGAGAGGAACCCATCACCAGCACCTCCAGTAAGCAAGCACACTCAAACTCTCAAAAATCAGGAACTCCATGCTTGAGCTTAGACTGCTCTTTGTATATGTATAGCTGGAATTTCAGATCCACCCCAGACACACCTTAGGGTTGGGCCCTAGGATCCAGCCAAGGTAATATACCCTCCAGGCAGGCGGCTGGAGAAAAAAAAAAAAACTTTAATAAACACTTAAATCTATTGGGGGATACCCATTCAAACTACCACCCTAAATTTCAACTGAAGGGATATATGACTTCTGAGGTGATTAGAATGTAAAATGTCCACATAGCTCCCAGTGTTTGTGTCTTTATGATTAAGTTTCCCCTCTGTCCTCTCTCCTCTGCTCTCTCTCTCTTCTCTTTTTCTTTCTCCTCTGAAGATGTATAAGGAAATGAGCCAGCTTGTTCTGCCATGATGAAGCTTCACCCTAGAATCTGTAAACCTGAAATAAATCATTTCACCCCATAAGCTGCTTCTGTTCAGGTATCCATCTCGGCCATAAGAAAATAAGCATAACAGCCTCCTCATTTCCTTGTCAATTGCTGAGGCAAGAGAATTATCAAGGATAATAGATAATGCTTCACCTAAGACATGATGGTCACTAAATAAACAAGGAATTAAGTCCTACATATCAGGTTGCATACCTATATAAATATACCTGTACATATACATGCACAAAAATGGATGCATTAATTTCTGTGTATCGTTGACAAAGAAGAGTCCTCTGTCAAATAGTATAACTTTCAAATGTGAAGAGCTAATGAAATCAAAGCCATAGGTTAGTATTTAGCATTTATATAACACTTGTATTTGCAAAGTGCCTTAGAATAATTTAATCCTTAATCCCCATAACAGCCCTGGGAGGGAGGCCTAGTTATCAGTCCTCTTACAAATGAGGAAAAGAAGACCTGGAAGGTTTCCTGACATGCTATATAGCTGATTGGTGGCAGCCACCAATTAAAACACAAAGGTCTTGACTCTGAGCAGTGGTGCTCATCCAGTAGGCCCCAAGGAATAAGATTTCTTAATAAACCTGTGAGTCATGGAGAGAGGCATAGACAGACTGGAGTTTTTACTAGGCTGTTTCCACTGCATCTCATTGATGGCTTAAATCATCGTAGGGCTGCTGAACCCCTTTCAGCAATAAAATAAAAAGTGTATTAAGTGCTAAATTCTGCCCATAACGGGTATTTCTCATTGACTGCAAGTTTATGGAAGGTGTCAACTTCAGAGACCAACTTATATGAAGGTACTCCAGCTTCTGTAGGGAGATGAATTGATCTAGTCAGAAATGACAAGAATAAAATTAACAAATTTACCAATCTCATGGAAGTGAGTGTACATTTGCCAGCTTTCACACTCTAGAACAACTCCTTCCAAAACTCCAGAGCCAAGCGATTCATCTTCCCAGCTACACATGCTGCTACCTAGATAGCGCAGTGTTAGTTATGAACTTGAGATCACCATAGCAACCCATTAGTATTTATGTTGCTAAAACAGAATACCAAAAAAAGAGGAAGCAGGATGTACCTATTCATTTTTATGTGATCTTTGTGGAGAAAGGGTAAAATGCTGATTCTAGTTTCCAAACTCCCATGACTACTCACATCTTCATTCTTATTCAGATCTGTCTTTTGCATAGGAACACCCCTTGATGACAAAATACCTATGTACCAATAATATAGTCCATACAGCTTATAGTTTCTATGGGGATTGAGAAGGGTAGTGAAATACTAATATCTTGTGCTTATGTGTTTACTATAGGATGTTTTTGTTCCAAATAGCACCCCTGGGAATCAAAGTCTAACCCTTGTTTCCAATCTACTAAATTTCATCTATTCATTTCAAACCCTGTAGCCTTGTAATGTAATGTACTATGATGGTCAAGATTAGTTGTCAACTTGACCTTTTTTAGTGATCTTGGGTGGGTCTCTGAGAATGTTCACAGGAAGTCAGCCTTCTCAGTAAGAAGCAGGAGGTAAGGAAACTCACTGAAGCTAGAAATGAACATCCCTTCCTGGGAGGGCAGTGCAGGAAGGAAATTTCAGAGATACAGGAAGCCAACAAGTCTGGGACAGGGTGGGAAGACTCCACCCTAAGGCTATATAAAGGGGGAGAAAAATACTCCCCTGTCTGTTTGATGTTGTGTGTGTGTGGTGCTAGTGATGGTTTTTTCTCTCCCTGCTTGGAGTATAAAAGAGGGCCAATCCCTTTCTCCTATATGGAATTTCTTTTGGATCTGTAGCATCAATAAATCATATCCTCTCACAAACTCTGCCTGGTTTGGAGATTCATTCCAGTATCACGTGGCTGACTGGGACATAAACAGGGCCATGACTGTCCCGTATCATTCTTCAGCTGCTTTCTAACCATGATGATTTCTTTATATGCATCCTAAGAAACAGCATAGCATCTCCTCACACAAAGAGAAGGGTCATCATTATGTCCAAAATCCCAGTCTGAATACACACTAGTAATGGAGCCATTGAAAACTTGCCAATATCATTGGCTTGGTTTCTTTACAATAAACAAACACTTCTATCTATAGAGCCAGAATATGTATCTTAGGATCCGATTAAAGTAATTCCTCATTAAAAATTAGGTGTTTTTGCCAACTCTGATTAAAGCTTACAAAGGTGTTTCAAATAACAATCTTTAGATATTTGTATGCTTGCATGGTTTGCATGTGATTTACACTGCACAGTTTGCTTTGTTGTAAAACTCTACTTCTTGGGGAATTTTCCATACAGAAGAGGGTGGGAAGTGATATCTAACCTCTTCTGGGATGACGGTACAGCATCCAACCAGAGCCCCTTGCCACAAAGCTGCAGAATTGCACGTTCATGTGGAAATCATGGCGTCTCCAGTCACCAGGGGGATTTGGATGTGCAGTCAGCAGCACCACTTGTCCCAGGTTCACCCTGAAACAGTTCAGCACCCTTTGGAATTAATGAAATAGACTAAGAGACTATTACTCTGATGAGCTAAGTGTCTGTGTAGATTGGATGAATTGAGTAAAAGAATTAAAATTTCCCTTCCATTCAATTTGTTGCAGACTGTTTTAATGGCAAATAAATGGTAAAGAGGCCTGTTTGTAGACCATTGAGGAAATGGAACAATCATTTTGGTCTGGTCTATTTGACTTTCATCTCTTTATGACAAATCAAGGAAAGGAATTAGTCAAGTGATTTGAAGAATTCCTTAAAGGGATCTCACTTCAAGTATGAGATGCTCCAAAGAGATGTATTCCCAAGCCAGATTGCCTGCACCACTCACGTGGGCACAATGCTTCTTCCACAGGCACAAACACCTGTGTGGGTTCTTCCTACAAGGCATGTCCTCAATTTGACTGGCATTTGCCATTAGCTAACATTTCACATCTCTATGTTCACTCTGTTCCCCTCCACTCTACTGCCTATGATACTGGCTTGTAGATATTTATTAAATGATCAACAAATGCCAAAGAATGCTAATGATTAACTTAATCAGAGAAAGTCAGGTTAATTTGGATTTACTTGAAAAAAGCCAAAAGTATTATTTTGCAATTCTTTCCTGATTCATTTTTCTTCCTATGAAGACAAGTGCGGTATTTTCCATTCAACATGTGAACACATTTTTTTCCATCTTCCAGCATAGTCAATTCCAAAGGTGGGAGATTTGGTAAAGCATAAGATTATTTATTACTATCATTTAGGCAATATGGGGAATTTTTAAGTGGTTTCAATATAACATCTTAGGTAACTTCATACAAATGCTGAAAAATTTTAAATGTTAGATTCTTATGAATTTTTTTTCTTTCAGAAGCAAGTTATCATATCTGAAGTAGTGTATTTTTATTCCAAAGGCCAGCTGGTTCAACTCTAGAAAAATTTACTCTCACTAAATATCCAGTGAGAAAAATATGATGGGCTTATATAACCATACTCACTGAAGAATGAAAATTTATCTTCCTGTGAAAAAATAAAACTGAGTCCAAAAATAAAACCAGAGAAAGAATTTCAAAACAATTAAAAGTAAGAAATGAATTTAAGCACTAATAATGTGCACTGCTATTTTTATAGTGCTGTAACATGTACAAATATGAAAACTATAAAGCTGTTTACTTTAGGAAGTAATAAATCATTTTTGGACGATGGATTCTAAACAGATGAACAGCTACATGGCTTTAAGAGATAAATACACCTATCATAGGTAAGTTCCCAAGCACAGTGTAACTTCAAGGGCTGAAGAACAAGACAGCATCATCATGGAATACATACAGGCTCAGAAGTGGGAAAATCGTTTCAGATGGGAAGTGTTCAATCCACTCATCCTTTACAAGCATTTCTGAAAATTGGACCATGTACTCCCTCCGGGAGAACTTTGTGGAAGAGAGAGGATTAGAGCTTGGTTTCTTGGAACATGTACTGAATATACCAGAAGCTTGGAACTTATCATAGAAAGCCTTGTATTATCACTTATGCTGTTATAAGTATAAATAATACAACAGTGGTGATAATAATAGCAACAGTTCATGAAAACCAGTTCCTATGCAAAGGGGGCTATATATTTGTATCATCTCCTTTAATTCTTGTGATAATGGTTTGTGGTTTCCGTTTGTAAATCCTATTTATGGAGAAAATAAATTGGATTAATGGGAATTAGTGGCCTTCACATAGTTTGATTTTAATAAATCTATGAGTTAAGAAATGTGTTTGTGTGATATGAAATTCAGTATTTTTTTACCACAGAGATCTGAAGCTTCAGTAATCAGATTATGGATTCTGTGATGGCTGAAACAATGTCTTTTCTGTCTTGAAAATAGCTCCAGTGGCTGAGTTTGAATCTGATAGTTTACACTGACCATGAGTAGCTCTGTCATTACTTTAAGAATACAAAACAGACTTGAATTTTAAGAAGTCATACTTCAAACATATGCAAGGTAGGTGTGAGTTTTTTTTAAATATTTATTATCAGTATGACAGAACCCAAAACTTCTAGCAAATGAGCCTCTGTATGCTCCTATGAAGGATTATCCAGATTACATTAGCTTAATTATTTATGATTACAACCACTTTAATGGTGTATAGAACATTTTCATAAGCCAAGGTTATATAAAAAGGATACTATTGCATGGATAGGAACATACATCTCTCTATTTTGTGGCTGAGCTGAATGTGAGCAACTGCCCAGGCTTCCCCACCATGATCCATTGTAACCAAAATTGTGCACTGAAATAAAACCATTTCCTTTAATTTTTTCTTCTGGTAGGCTATTTGGTCATGTCAACATTGACTAGTAGCTTCTTAAATTATTGATACTCTTGGAGAAGAGTTAAATATCAAAGATTCTGGCCATACTTTATTAAAGCTCCTGGTTGAAGAGATTTATGTACTTTGAAATGCATGTTTTCATCTATTTAATGGAAATGAAAACAATGATTACCTATTTGTACTTTAGTGAGATTTAGTTGTTAAATACATGTCTAGTACATGAAGCTTTCACGACATCAGGAATGATCAGAGGTTTAATTATCACCACCATTTCCTGAGCTCAGAGACATAAATATTTTTCTATCATATATGAAATTAGTAATTGACAGGTATCTATTCCTTATTAATATTTATGTAAAAATGTATGTAATAATGTGGAGTTTCAAGACTGCATAACTTAGGAGGAAAAAGCCAGAAACAGAAAACAAAATAGAATTTAAAAAACAGTACTGAACTACATTTCAGAGTCCATGCCTGGGGTCAACACTCACCCTTGGCGAATCTCACAGAATTTGAAGATAAAAACACATTCTTTGTTTTCTGAGATTCCCAGGAGTCTTTGAGTTTGAGTTCCTTTTGAAGTTGTGTTTTATGCATTGATTTAAGAGTGTGTGCATATGTGTGTGCTTGTGTGTATGCAAATGTATTTTCCTTTCTAGAAACTTAAACGTGGGCTAGTGTCTTATCTTATTTTTTGTTTTGCTTTATTTTATTTTCTTCTTCTTATTTTTTGATTCTTTGTGTTACTTTAGATGTGATAGAGAAAGTGTGAGTTGGTTGCTACTATTTTTGTGGCCTTGTCAGTCAAACTTCAGACAGATGACATACTTTTGACTTGAAATCTTTGAAATGAGAACTCAAGATCTCTTCAGATTGCCATATCTTATCATGATGGTATTTTGAACCCAAAGTATGATCCAATGCAAGGAATAATTTTTTTTTCAAATTAATTCTCTTACATTAAATCACCTGTCAAAAATAACAAATTGAGAAGTATAGCTTGTTTCAACTGACAGAAATACAGATAGGTTTTTTTTTCTATATATTAACCAATCAATCAATCCTAAATCGAAATGGTCCCTATTGACTTCCTACTGAATTCCTAGCCTTGAACATTGTTATGTGAGATAGAAAAGGAAGAAAATGACTAATCTATATTGATCACTTGTACTAGAAAACTGATTATGGGTAACAGTGCTCCTGGGGCTATTCTTGAAGGGAGTTATGATTAGGACAATGTGAAGGAAAACTTTCTCTGCTGAACACACAATCAAATGAACTACCAATCTCTTCCTGTAAATTTCACTCCACATGTAAGAGTCCCTGATGAATCCCTAGTGTGTGCAGAGGTGCCCAGTTCTCTGGACTGGCACCACTCAGTGGTTCAACCCACTTTGAACCCTGCAGATCTTGGCTGTGATTTCCTCCCGGAGTACTTTAGTTACTTCAGCATACAATCACACAACGTGTCATGGTTTTAATCCTCTCTCTACCTTCACACACAGAACCCCCAGCTTCTCCTGGGTTTCCTCTTGGCTTGGTTTATGCTTCTTTGTTGATTGTTCCACATCTTACCTTCCCTCCCACCTTGTGGAGGAGAATAATTCCAATGTTTTGCACCTCCTTGCTCTCTTAGTTTTCCTACCTGGCCCCGATACAAGTGATGACACTATTAACACCAGTGACTTCAACACGCATACCCATTCTAATATTTACACAAGCCACCCTTGCAATAGTTCTGATCCAACCCCACTCTCTATGTTCTGAACCACAGCCTCCTGATTACGCATCTCTCAATTTCATGACTATAACAGAACCTGGAAAGACCCCTAAGATCACAACCTTAAAGCAAACTTATTACTCATCCACCACGACTCAGGGAACTATGCGGAAGAGAGGGCGGAAAGACTGTGAGAGCCGTGATGGGGGAGACTATCCAGAGGTACGAACAGGAGAACCTGGCTGATTACTAGGCTATCCATGGTCCCCTGTCACAAGGACTGATCCAGACGACCCATGGAGGAGGTTATCCAGTTGAGGGGGGAGGGGAGGGCAGTGGGGAATTGGGGATAACAACTCATTGTTTGCCCACCAAATGTTGTAACTCATTATGGACAATAAAAAAAATTAAAGAAGAAAACCTGGTCTATTTCAGATGTACAATTTGGATAGTAATGTTTGAAAATCTAAGTCTATTGCACAGCTTCTCTTAGGTCTTTAGGGCTGTCCTGACCAATCATTTTGAGGATAAAAATCTTCATTCCCTTGTCACTGCTGCCTTCCAGACTTCATTTTCATCCTGGACTCCCCATTCCATCTATTTGTAGGCCATACTGCACCCCTGTACAGCACCTGTAGATAAGAGATTCTCTCATTTATCAGAGCGTGAATTCTCACATTCTCTTCTTTTCTCTACATAAACCTATATCCTCTTTCCTACCACCCTTCAGGTTTGCCGTAAATAACATTGCTCTAGACTAATGTCCTTGCTGTCACTGCTTACACTGAAGCCTCAATAACTTGTCCTTACTCTATGCTCCCAAAGCACTCCACACACTCATGTCCAGTACCCGTCATCAGTCATTTACTGTAAAACAATGAAGCGCAGAGGTCATCAATGATATGTTTTAATTTCCTGATCTGTGGTGGATTCTTAGCTATCATAAAAAGAAGTGAGACACCACAGACAGCAATGGTGTCTTCTATCAAGATTGCCAATGGCACTGAGAAAAGAAAAGGACCTTCCATCGGAGAGTAGTGATGTCACCCAAATCAGCTGGAGATACAGGTGCTCAAGGGTAAGCACTGAACACCTAGAGGACAAATTACAGCCTTCCACACATGTAGACACAGAATAAAGCATCTGGTCATGTAGTTAGCATCATGGCAAGCCTTCTCAGATGGAATTTAATTAAACAGAAACTATGAATCTTAATCCCATGATTTGGCTTACCCCTTTGTCATGGTTTGATCCAGGTGTGTGTTCTGATAGATCGATCCTCAGCTGATGGCAGTTTGGGTTTTACAACCTCGATGAAGCTGTGTTGTTGGGGGCGGGCTTATGGGGTTTTAAACCAGCTTCCCCTTGCTACTATTTGGCACACCTTCCTGCTGCTGTTTCAGGTGATGTCCACCCCTCTGCTCATGCCATCGTTTTCCCTGCCAGGATGGATTCTCCCCTCGAGTCAATAAGCCAAATAAACCCATTCCTCCACAAGCCACTTTTGTTTGGGTTCTTTCTGCGCAGCAACTAGAAAGCTGACTGCAACAGTTTTGGTACCAGGACATGGGGTCATCTGTTGCTGCTAGAACCCTGATCTTGTGGCTTTGGTCTTCTGGAAGTGATCAGGAAGGATATGGAAGGACTTGAAATCTTGGCCTAAGAGGTGCCTCGCAGTGTTGTGAGTACAGCTTCATGGATCATTCTGGTCACAGTTACAAGACCTGAATGTATTGAGAACTATGGACTGTGAGGATTGGCTTACGAGGGGGAGAAAGAACTTGGTCAGGACTGTGCCAGAAGCAGTTTGTGTGAGAGGCTTGCTGCGTTCTGCCTGCTTGTGTCCTGGAAATCTGTGCAGGGCTGCTTTACGTAAAGATGGACTGGTATTAGCAGATGGAGATGGCACAGAAAGAAAGATCGTTGGGTCAAAACTGCTGCCCATTCACCTGCAATTGTTTGAGAGATGACAACCATTGATATTGGGCCAGCTGGTCTGCATTGGAACAACAGGAAGAATGCGGAATTTTGAAGTAAGGGTCCTGAATGCTTTGATCCCCCCTGTATTAACAAGTTGGTAGCCAACCTGGTTCTGTGGAATGGAGATTGGCTAGAAAGGGAGGATCAGCATTCTATTTGCTGCGCAGGAAGAACCCAAGTAAAAGCATCTTGTGGAGGAATGGGTTTATTTGGCTTATGAACTCGAGGGGAGACTCCATCCTGGCAGGGAAAACAATGGCATGAGCAGAGGGGTGGACATCACCTCCACCACAGCACTGGAAACAGCAGCAGGAAGGTGTGCCAAATACTGGAAAGGGGAAGCTGGCTATAACCCCATAAGCCAGCCCAAACAACACAGCTCTAGTGAGGTTCTAATTTCCAAATTGCCATCAGCTGAGGATCAATCTATCAGAATACATTCATTTGCTTGTGGGGGACACCTGGATCAAACCATGACAGTCCGCCCCTGGACCCCACAAACTAATAATCATATATGATATAAATACAATGTGTTCAGCTCAATTCTTAACTCCCCACAGCTTTCAATTGAGCCATAATACCAAAAATAAACCTGTAATGGCACAGACCATTCACAACGCAAAACATGAGGCACAGCAAAAAAAGATTGACCAGTACAAGATTCAAAACAAATAGGGCACCATCAATCTCTAACTCCAAGTTCAATGATTCTAACCAATAGCACAAGTCTCTTGGAGATTCAATTCCGCCCCTCCAGCTCAGCTACTCACAGTCCAGGAAAACGTCATTCGGTGCTGACAGCTCACCTTGGCACCCATCCATAGTCCTGGAATTCTTTGGGTCTCCATTGCAACCCACAGTTCATTCTCATGGTCCCATTGGGCTCCATGCAGGCAACCTTGCACACCCACTTCAATGCCGATGGCCATTTTTCAAAAACAAAACTGTGTTGCAAATCCAATGACCCTCTCTTTCTAGCCCATCTCCATTCCACAGAACCAGGTGTGCTACCAATTTGTTAATCCAGGGGGGGTCAAAGCATTCAGGACCCTTGCTTCTAAAGTCCGCATTCTTCCTGTTGTTCAAATGCAGACCAGCTGGCCCAATATCAATGGTTGTCATCTCTGAAAAAATTGCAGCTGAACGGGCAGCAGTTTTGACCCAAAGATCTTTCTTTCTGTGCCATCTCCATCTGCTAATACCAGTCCATCTTTACGTAAAGCAGCCCTGCACAGATTTCCAGGACACAGGCAGGCAGAACGCAGCAAGCCTCTCACACAAACTGCTTCTGGCACAGTCCTGACCAAGTTCTTTCTCCCCCTCTTAAGCCAATCCTCACAGTCCATAGTTCTCAATACATTCAGGTCTTGTAACTCTGACCAGAATGATCCATGAAGCTGTACTCACAACACTGCGAGGCATTTCTTAGGCCAAGATTTCAAGTCCTTCCATATCCTTCCTGATCACTTCCAGAAGACCAAAGCCACAAGATCAGGGTTCTAGCAGCAACAGATGACCCCATGTCCTGGTACCAAAAACTGTTGCAGTCAGCTTTCTAGTTGCTGCGCAGAAAGAACCCAAACAAAAGTGGCTTGTGGAGGAATGGGTTTATTTGGCTTATTGACTCGAGGGGAGACTCCATCCTGGCAGGGAAAACGATGGCATGAGCAGAGGGGTGGACATCATCTCTGCCACAGCACTGCAAACAGCAGCAAGAAGGTGTGCCAAATACTAGCAAGGGGAAGCTGGTTTATAACCCCATAAGCCCGCCCCCAACAACACAGCTTCATCGAGGTTGTAAAACCCAAACTGCCATCAGCTGAGGATCGATCTATCAGAACACATTCAATTGTTTGTGGGGGACACCTATATCAAACCATGACACCCTCTCATTATAATTCAAATATGATTCAATGGAACCTGGAATCAAGAATTGCTCCATGGCAGATGTAAAGCAATGGATTGCAGTTCATTGTTAACTCTCTTTCCCCGATCGTTGTCTTTATGAAGCGAGTCTTCATTAAGATAATACCAAGTGTCTCATAGAAGCAAAGTTCAGTACATTTTAACTGTCCTATCCCTCCCCAGTCTTCTGCGAAGAGTAAGCTTGAAGATATACCTGACTTCATGTGTCACAAAGCTTATGAGTCATATCCTATATGGGCCTCACTGATGGGAATAATTCAGGATTTGAATTTATCATTATGCCTTGAGGTCATTTCTATATTGATCCTGATGTAGTTTGAGTCTGAAATGTTCCCTCAGGCTCAAGTTTGGAATGCTGGCTCTCCAACCTAGTAGTACTCTTTGAGAAGGATGTGGAATCTATAGGAAAAAAAGACTTGCTAAAAAAAAAGTAGTTCACAAGAGGTAGATCTTTGAAATTTATCCATCTTTTATTTCTGGTCATCCTGGTCCACTATGATGTGAACAGCATCTGCATGCACTCCCTGCCCTGCCTTCTTCACTCTGTTTCTTGAAAGCCTTTGAAATCAGAAGCCAAACACATTTTTCCTTCATGTATTGTACTCACAGCAATAAGAAAGTAAGGGATGAAAAACATACTATGGAGTATGAACCAATATTTTGTGTCTAAAGATACCCAAGAAAGCCCATGTTGTGAAAACTAAATGGTAGTTTAAATTTTGCCAAATAAGCTAGGTAAGATTCTGTGAAATACACATGTTGTAGTCAGACACAAATCACTGGGATGAATCTCCAAACCAGGCACAATTGGAGGAGGAAAGGATTTTTTAAAACTACAGATTGAGGGGAAGTTCCATAACTGCGAAAGAGGCAGGCCCTCTTTCACAGGTCCGAGCAGAGAGAAAAACCCATCACCAACAACACACACAGAGCAGCAAACAGGTTGAGGGGGGCAGCAAGGAGTGAATTTCTTCCCCTTTATATAGACTTAGGGTGGGGTCTTGCAACCCTTTTCCAGACTTAATGGCTTCCTGAGTCTCTGGAATTTCCTTCCTGCATGGCCCACAGAGGAAAGGATGTTTACTTCTAGCTCCTTTGAGCTTCCTTACATCCTGCCCCCTGCTGGGAGGCTGCCTTCCTATAAACATCCTCAGAGACCCACCCAAGATTACTTGAAAGATCAAGTTGACAACAAAACTTAACCATCACAACACACATAAGTGTACCTGCTTTCTACTTGGTAAAAACAGTCTGATTCTTAATATTCAGTCTGAATATTAAATTTATTTAAAAATCATTTTCATAAAATTTCATGAAAGTGCCCTGTCTTTCCTCAATCATGTATCAATCTATTTAAAGACATAAGGCTAAACAAAGAAGCTATAAAAATATATTGTACAATAAGAAGTGGATAAGGAGCTCTCAAAATTAAAACTATAGAGGACCAGGAAGGGTAGAGTCATGAGAAAGGAAAAAAAAAGGAATGTATGAATCTTTAATCAATCTTGGATAAAAGTTAAAAACAAAAAAAGGCAGCACCTGTATTAATTTAATTAGTATCTAAAACAGATCTGTGTACCAGCCATAGGGGTCTCATTTGGCCAGGGTCCAAAAACAAAGCTGTTAAGATAAATCCTAATGAAGTCACTTACAATCTATAGAAATAAAAGATTTACCTTAAAGATTTAACGTAAATTCTCAGTCTTTAAATTGGCAAACTTTCACCCATTGGGAAAGTCAGCTATGCAGAATGAATCATGTCTGTGGACTTTGACAGCTTGACTGTAATAATATCCACAGTGCTTGAAAAGAAAAAGACAGATGGATCCAACTTCTACGCCTTCCCCATCACTCCTCCTGATTCCTCTTGCTTATTTTGCGTCTCTACAAAAACAGCATGACGGTTATCATAGATCTTTGCATAGCATTCATTCAAGCATTTGTTGAAACAGCCCGCTACTGTGTAATTCATGTCTACCCCCGGCTCATACCTGCCCTTCTTCCCTGCCTTCCGTCTTACCTATCTCTGAGATACGCATTTATCTTACTTTCCTCTCAGGTTCTTCTTCTCTTGTCGGTCTAGCAGGTGTTCTTTTCAGATTGCTTTCATTCTTCATTATTCATTGTGGGTCCCTTCCCACTTTTGTGTCCATTTTTATCCTTCTCTTCTCTCGGTGTGCTCAGAGCTATCAATTTCTCGGCAATGTTCTGTCTTATTTGTCTGTGGTTATTTCCCCCCTTAAACCGGGTCTTAGAAATGCCACCTGGTGAGCTTTTTCTTGTTTCTAATGGAAGAAAGGCTCTTGTTGTGAAGGTAAAGTATGAAATCAGGACTGTTTTTTGTTTCCACACCTGCTCCAAGCTGTACTCATCTATTCTTCAGTGGTCCTGTTTGGTTCTGAATGGTGGCATCGCTTGCATTTTTTTAAATCTCAGCAATAAATTCAGTTGAGATGTTTTTCAAAATCACTGGTCCACGATTTCTCTGTCCCTAAAGCTTAGGTGTTCCAGTTTTTGTAGTCTTAGTAATTACCTGGTAAGTTTTCTGTGTTATGAATCACATATATACATGGAAGTAAGCAGAAAGCTTTTGAGATTTCTTGTCATGACAGTTATCCTTTTGATTTCACAGAGATTCAGAGCCCTGCAGTGGGCATTCCAGTTTGTAGATCCTTGGACATCGTTGGGGCATGAAGACATGTCTCACTAGCCCCAGAAATAAGGCCAGGGACACTGCTGTGGCACACAAGGGTTCAAACACTGCAAATCATTGATGAGCAGATTCAACTGCCATTACATACACGATAACAGAAACAGCTTCCATATGTTATATGACCACCATCCACACAAGGCCAGGTAGATGCTGATAATACTGATAAAAAGGAGAACTCAGGGCTGGAGAGAATGCTCAGCAGTTAAGGCACTTGCCTCCAGTGCCTAAGGCCCTGGGTTCAATTCCCCAGTACCCACATAAGCCAGACCCACAAGGTGGTGGCCCCAATGTGCTCTCTCTTTCTCTCTTTGCTTGAAAATGATTTAAAAAGATACTAAAAAAGGAGAACTCATAAGAAATAAGATAAAATAATTAATGACATTTTCACACCATGTGTTCCCCAATTATTTAATATATATTTGCGTTTCCATAATAAATTAAATTAATAAATAAATTATTTCCATAATGAGAATATAGTATTTTTATTTTATCTTAGGTGTATGTACATGTATGAACTCTTGAAGTGCACCAAGTGTTATCCTGTGGTGGAGTCCTATCCTGAAGCTTGGAGGCAATCAATTATGATAGCTGGAGCAGAATCTCTGAGGTCCTTTCCTATCATCCTTCTGCCATTCTTCTTTGGTCCAGAGACTCTTTGTTGTTATTGATTTACTTGGCCTGGATAATCCCCTGGTCTTTGTTTCCTAAGGAAACATACAGTTACAGGTGCTCACGATTCAAACCTGTGCTGTCAAGGCCCTCAAAGACCCTCACACTTGTGCTGCAAGTACACTTCAACTACACACCATCTCTCCAGCCCTGTATAGCCTTCTTTTGGAGATATACATGCCAGGCGTTTATGCTGTGTTGGACGTTTCATTTTATCTGTATGGAATTTTGAGCCCACTTAGAACATTAGTCTTGTGAGAATTGGGACAAATTTCTTTCCTTTCTGTGAACATAAGTGTTTATAAATAGGGGTGTGTGATTTACATATACTTCTAGATCGATGACAGTTTATTTTATGTGCGGTGGAAGTTAGAGAAACCAGGCTTTGGCCAAAGAAATGCAGATGTGCAGAAGAGCATAGACATCTAGAAGCATGGGCTCAATATTAATAACAGCCGGCTTGCTACAGCTGTTTAGAAGCCTGCCCTACCCTCAATCATGTTCTAATTCAGCACTTTATTTTCCAGTTTAGTCAAATGCTACAGTAGTATTCCCAGCTTGTAGGTGATTTTCTGTCTGTTGATAGAAATATATACAGTAGCACGAACTGACTGACAGCAAAATTCTTTCCATTTTAAAGTAAAGATTTCCAATTTATTTTCTTCTCTAGTTGCAAATAAATATTCTGGGGGTGGTGGAAGGAGTGTGTACATAGCTTGATTTAGAAATCAGCTTTTCATCATTCGGTGTTTTTTCCACAGGGCATGTGCAATATTATCTAGACCCTGGATACTTCATTTCTTCTTACTTCTATTAGCAATTGATTCTGTTGAGTTCTTAAAAATAAGATTTCAAAAGACATCTCTCTTCCTATCCAATATCTTGGTAGCTTCTACTTCACTAGCCTGTACTTTGTTTTTATTTTGTCATCTTTATAAAGCAAGAGGTACAACATTAGGGGCTCCTCCTCTGCAACATTTTCCCAGCACGTTGAAAGTAAGACGGACTATCTTATGTGTAAAGTTCCTTTTTAGTACACATAGAAGTTCACTCTCACCTATGAGAGTTCTTTTGCCCTTGTTTTGCTTGGCTTGGCTGGGTTTCGAGGTAAGGTGTCATTCTTTATACCCACCAAATTTAAACTAGCACAAATCCTCCAGCCTCAGCCTCCCATGAACTGGCACTGCAGATTAAGCCAACATATCTTTGTCTTTCATACTTCCTTCACTTTGTTAGTCAATATCACAAAACATTTAGTTGCTATCATTATTCAATTAAATTACATATATTTTTAGAGGGCCACCAGACATTTGCACAAAGCTCATTACAGCATTGTGAAAGGTTAGCTAGCCTCTCATGAATGCATATTTTTTTAGAAAATGTTGGTAAGGTGTATATGTCAGACAGTAACTTATTTTCTCTGCAAATTTGTCTGTCCATTTTTACAGACTACAGGCCATAGAGCTCTACTCACCTCTAACAGGACTCCTTCTATCCTTGTGAATTTATATCTGGAAGAATATTGTCTTAAAAATGCCTTCTGGATGTTGGTGGGATGTGAATATGCAGAGTCTTCTGCTCATTTTATAGTTTCAAGTAGTGAAGATGATATTTCAGAACCTAAAGGCTGAAAGGTGGGAATATATATATAAAACCATCAGTAATTGTGGTTTTTAAAAGCAGAAACAATAATGAGTAATAAAGCACAAACTGATTGGTTCAAAAGAACATTGGAGGGTGTCCATGAGATAATTCATTACACTGTGAAAAGTATAAGAACTATTGTAGATGGAATATTCTGGACCTAAGTATGGAAGAGTCACATTTTGGTTTTTCTTTATAATATTTATATGTCTAAAATTAAATTTGTAATAATATATTGTAAAATTTATGCATTCAGTATGGGTTCAGTTAAGCAATCAATCAATGGAGCAGGTGTGATCTTGTGTCATCCTACTGAAATTCTCATATATATTCTAATTATCTGAAGAGACTGATCTAAGGAATATCTCCTATAGCTTCCAGACAGGTTTATGTACTTACAGTTTCCCAAAAGAAATTGTTCATATTGCTCATGCCATTTTCAAAATTGTTAGGTGATAAATTATTTCACTAGCACACACAGGGCTCTCCTTCATCTGCTGAGTGGCTGTTCACTGCTCCCTACCAAGTATGTACTACGATACCAGTCACCCTTTCCACATGGATGTATGCATAGGATGTCTCCAATGACATACTTAAAGAATGTGATGTTTCACGCAATTGGCCATTTCTGCCAAAACTAATATAAAACAGAAAATGAAACGAATTATGTCATCTGCACTTACATGCATTTATGGCATGCTCAATAAAAGCTGAGCAGCTATTGATTTTCCAACCAATAATCTAAAATATTTATTTGAAACACTTAAATAATTTGGTTCTTTTAAGTTTTGTTAATCCATTTTATATATTCCCATATTATGATCTTGTTATCAGTACATTAACTTCACTTTTTGCCTGAAATATCTCTTCTTCCAACTTATCATTACTCTCAGATATTTTATTTCTTTTGATAATTAAGAGCTCTTTACGCATAGAGTGCCTCACCATTGGCTAACTGTTCTTTAGTGAATATTGTAACATGAGGATGTCATTGGTACTTTTCAACCTTCTAACTGTCCCCCTTTTCATCTTGATTCTTCATGGCACTTTGGAAAAAGTAGAGTTGTTCTAGCTAGAATAATAAGACAAGAGAAGGAAATTAATTGGCTACAGATCAAAATGAAGTCGAAATATCTCATTTGTACATGTTATCATTCTGTCTATGACGCCTTTGAGACTCACAATAAAACTCCTAGAGATGTAAAACACTTTCAGTAAAGTGATCAGATTAACATGCAAAAATTAGTAGCCTTCCTATAGACCCTTGAAAAAGAAGCTGTGACAGAATTCAAGGAAGCAGTGTCATCACAATAGCCTAACAAAAAACCACCTTGGGATAAACCTAGCTGAGGCATTGACAGACCTTTACAAGGACAACTTTGAAACAGTGAACAAAGACCAGAGGAAGACACTGGAAAAAAATGAACATTACAAGGAATTCAGGATAACAACTCATTGTTTGCCCACTAAATAATGTAAATCATTATGGACAATAAATATATATTTTAAAAAAATGCCCATCCTACCAAGAACAATCTGTAGCATCAATGAAATCCCAATAAAAATACCAGGGCCATTCTTCCCAGAAATAGGAAAAGGCACCACATAGAAAAAAAAAAAAAAGATCAAACCTGGATCTCCAAAGCAATCCTGAGCTAAAAAACACTACAAGAGCCATCACCACATCTGGTTTCAATTTTTCCTACAGAGTTCATAAATAATTAAGAATTGACATTTCTATTCTCAGGATATAAAAGCAATAAGAATGACTTTTTACACACTAAAGTTTGACTCCTTGGTAGCTCCCCAAACCAGCTCCTTCTTCTGTAGGTGTTAGATGCGAAGGGATGAGATCCAGTGTGATGGTTGCCTTGCATATAAATATTCTGCTTTAAAATTAATACATTTAGGCTGGCCTCCCCTTAGGGTTGTCTGTAAACACTGTCACATCCCTGCAGGCAACTGATTTTGCCTCAAAGCCTTGGATTCATAGGAATTCAATTAGAGTTTACAAAGGTTATGTGGGGAATAGAAGTGAGTGCAGCTCAATTGTTTTATTTTCTCAATTCAGAAATATGTAAAAGTAACAAGAAATTGGGGGGGGTGGAGGGCTGAGTGACATTACCACCAAGTTTGCACTATGTCTTTAGTTCAAATTCCCAAGCCAGAGAACACAGGAGGTGCTGGCATTTTACTCTTCAGATTTGATAAGTGTTTACCTTTGTCTTTACTTGGTTTTAGGCCTCAGATATTAAATAATTAAGTTCATAATGCTCCTGTTTTAATCTCTCTAGGGATCAATGGTTTAGTCACCATGAATATTTTCCTACTCAGTTCCAAAACTTTAACCAGAGGAAAAGAATGCATCAAAAGTTAAAAAAAATAGGAAGATATTGACGTTCTTGATCCAATATATAAATAAATAATATTGGTCCATGAAGGCCAAAACATTTGATGTTGTGGTGCAGAATGGCAGAGAGCTAGTATATACTTTTTAGCAATGTTTTGGGAGCTCTGACTATATTTGTTGTGCTAAATTCACAGAATTTATATAATTTAACAAATTGATCTTTTAAGATAATTGCACTTTTAAAGCAATCATCTTCATAGAGGAGACCCAGTTGTAAAGTTTTAGTATTTTATACATCACAATATGTAAGAAAAGAAAAAAAAAAAACCTGATGTACTACTTTTGGAGATTTGAGTTGACTGCAGTGGACAGAGGACATTTTTCTTTAACAGTTAAGTAAAGAAGACAGGTTGGGGAGATAGATCAGTGGGTTAAACACCACATAAGCATGGCCATGATGACCTGAGTACAAATTCCAACAACTCAGCTAAAGTGCAAGGCAGGTCAGTGCATGATCCCAGCACTAGGGAGGCATAGACCTGCCTGGGATTCATGTGGATCACTGGTTCACTAGTCTAAATGAATCAGTGTTTTCTGGTTCTTCAAGGAAACCTGTTTCAAAGAATAAAACAAGATCGTTAATGAGGATGACTCCTTTGGCACACACATACTTGTGTACACCTGCATACATTCATATACTTACCTATAAACATGCAATACACACACATACACAAGACAAAACACAAGGAAAGAAAAGATACTGGTTGGTTGAATGTTCCTTTGAATACATACATTTAAGAACAGACTCAACTCAAGTTTGACTACATCACGTACATTTTATTTCCTTCTTATCTCCCAAATATTCATCTTATTTTATCTTACTTTCATTTCCCTGCAGTTAAGTAACCAGCTTTTCTTTGAAGGAGAGATACAAGCAGCCCAATGAGGGCAAACAGGAGAGCTACCTTGAAGCTTTTGTTAGAAGGGACTCTTGATCTATAGGCTCACTCTTTCAGGTTAGTTGGAAACCAGACAATTGTCTTTATTTCAGGGGAGAAAAGACTCAACTCGTAAACTTCTAGATAGAAACTTTGCCCCTTAACTTCTGCTATTACTCTTAAAAAAAAAAACAAGGTAAAAGGAATCATTGAGCAGGATAATTGACTTACAAGTGTACCTTTTATAATAAATATCATAAAGTATGTCAGCCTGCTGAAAATTGCTTTTAGTGTGTTTTAAAAAAATATATAATACAAGGCTGGAGAGATGACTCATCAGTTAAGGTGCTTGCCCAGGTAGCCTGATGACTCTGGTTCAATTCCCCAGTACCCATGTAAAACCAGATGCCAGATGCACAAAGTGGCCCATGTGTCTGGAGTTTGTTTCCAGTGGCTAGAGGCCTTAGCAGGTCCATTATTCTCTCTCTCTCTCTCTCTCTCTCTCTCTCTCTCTCTCTCTCTCTCTCTCTCTTTCTCTCTCTGTCTCTCTCTCCTTCCCTTTCTACTTGCAAATAAATAAAATATATTTAAAATAAAAAAGCAACCATTGTCAACAAGATTAAATTTTATTGCCCACATATACATTGGGTTTTGGGGTGATAGTGAAAGTCTCTGAGCTGAGTTGCTTTGTATCACAAGAAGGGCTGTGTTCTTTGTTCTCAGTGTGACTTGCCTCTGTGTCTGAGCTCAGGCAGGGATGGCTCATCTCTGCCCTGTACTTCCAGAGGAGCTTGAATAGGCTTACTGAGTTTCCATAAAGCCACTTTCAGAAGGATGATGATAGTGACTCTCTGAGGAGTGTTTTCTCCAGAGTCCATTTGTTTTAAAATAAACACTTTGAACAAAATGACTTGAAACATGACCCTTCCCTTCTCCCCAGGTCTAGATCATCCTAGGAAGACATTTTTTTTTTCATTTAGTTTTCATGGGAAGCTGTTTCTGCATATATAAAGCCAGTGTTCTCTACCTCCCATATCTCAACCTGACATTCCATGCTCATATTCCCCCAAGTGATTGATTTACCAAAGCCATAGAACACTTTTCTGCAAACTGACACATTGGAGTTGATTTCCTAAACACTGTATCATATCCAGATTTTCAGGAGCATGAGGCAAAGAAGGAATATTTCTCTATTCATGGACTGATGTACAACTCCCCAGTCACCTTACTGTATATCTACATGTAGACATTCAGATATTATCCCAGTGATTCAACTCTACAAGTGCACATTCGATTGACATTATGGTGCTCAACTTAACATCAAATGCACCAAGAAATGACAGGGCACTGGACTTGTGTGAGAGGAGGGGAGATGATGGGTGGGGTTATTCTCTGATTCTGAGAAAAGAAAATGGTCTATGAATACCTCACTGATATTTCCTAAAGTAAAGAACAGTGAAATCAAAGTAAAAGATTTTATATTGATATTATCAAAACTTTGTTTCTAGCCTGAGGTCAGTTATTCCACTGGAAAATTGTGGTTTTTTTTTAGTTAAATTATCATCATTTAAACTGTATTTGTTATTTTATTGCATTTCTTCCCACCCTAGACTTTAAACACTATGAAAATATGGACTCCTCTTGTACCCTCAACATTGATGGGTAGGTGTTTGTTCCATAGTTCTCATCACAGCTACAAGATAGAGAGACAGTGTGAGGATGAACAGCAGGAGTTAAGGCTCCCTTTGAAGAGAGAGGGAAAAACATAGATCTTTGCAGTATTCTGTAGAGCTAAGATGGATCTAAGTGAGTGTTCTTAGTCAGCTTAGTCAGCTGACAGCCAGTGGAATATTATAGAAATTTAGGAAGGCTGAAAATTTTCAGCATTAGCTCCTTAGTGAGTATTGAAATATCGTGCTTATAAACTGAGTGTTTTTTTTTTCCTTCAATGCTTCAACATCTCTAAGTTTCCTTTCTGTTTCTGGAATTGGCTCTGTCTGTACTGAAATATGGACTTTTCTCTGTCTCTCTTTATTCTCTCTGTATATATGCTATGAATTCACTTTATGTGTCATGTGTGGTTCTGTGTGTGTGCATGTTTTACTCTCTGTTACAGGTTCTGGCTATATGGAATTATGGAAGAAACTATGAGAGAGAGAAGAGAAAAGAAGAGAAGAGAAGAGAAGACAGGAGAGGAGAGGAGAGGAGAGGAGAGGAGAGAAGAGAAGAGAAGAGAAGAGAAGAGAAGAGAAGAGAAGAGAAGAGAAGAGAAGAGAAGAGAAGAGAAGAGAAGAGAAGAGAAGAGAAGAGAAGAGAAGAGAAGAAAAGAGGGAGATTAGGAGGAATGCTCAGAAAGTCCCCACCCTTTCTCTCAGTGATGTTAGGGTTATGTAAAGGAGGACCTCCCACCACCCCTGCGTCATTGATAAATACCCACACTAGCAATTTGCATCATCTCTGTAACCCTGCTCCCCATTCTAGGAAGGAAAGTAGCAAAGGCTAAGGAAACAAAGGTGACAAAGGTCTGAGGGGATTTTATCCCCCCCCCCCAGAGTTTACATTCTTCGAGGAATGAGTAATAGTTGAGGATGTGTAGTGTGTACCTGGGGATGAATGTTCATGCGCATCCTCCAGTGTGTGTGTGTGTGTGTGTGTGTGTGTGTGTGTGTGTGTGTGTGTGCATGTATGTGTGCATGTGAGGAGAGGGAGATGGATAGAAAGAGTGAAAGAGCATAAGGAAGGACCCCAGGGCAATATTTCCTTTCCATATCCTGCTACAAGCAAAATCAAGGGTATTAGAGATGTTATCTATATAGCCATTCTCTAGACATAATCCTCTTTATAGCTGGAAGCTGTCAATTAATACAGGACTCATCTGAGCCCCAGGCCATCCCTTCTTTTGTTACAGCATTGGTCTGATCCTGAGTCAAAGATTCCTTGGGCTTATCCAAGTTGAGTCACATATTTCAACCCTTCTGCCCAAACTCTGTCCTTAGAATTCTTTCCCAAGAGTTAAGTTCAGCTTCCCAACAATCTTGCCCCCTCTTAATATTGTCTGTTTCTCCATGTACAATCAAACTACTCCATATCCAAAATGATGGTGAGGCTTTCTTCAATTATACTTTTTAAAATTTCTGCTAACTGTTTTCTTTTCCTCACATAAGGACAGTTGTATAGAATGCATGCAACTGTGTGAAGATGCTAAATTTCTTCCTTTATGTAGTGTTTCATCTCTTCCTATGAATAGCTTTGGCATGTGGGCTGGGTAAGGCTTCTGTCTTCATTTGCAGATGATGGATGATTCAGGACTTGCAAAGCTTCAACATCCATGCCACCTGATTCTGAAGGGCACCCTTGCCCTGCATCACACCATCCTCATGTGTCTACAGTGAGTTCTCAGTATGACATGCAGTAACATAAGGAGGAGTCAGAGATGTGATGACTTGCGAAGGAAGCCATGAAGGAATGAATATTTCATCCTAGGTAAGAACTAGAAGAGACTACGGAAAGGAAGTCATTTTACAAGACAAGATCTGAGAACAATAGTAAAGGAAGGAGCATCTTTCTGGGAAGTTGACATCTTTGAGGATGTCAAGTATTGAAAATTGAAGACGGATGGATGAACCCTAACATTAAAACATTTAGCTCTGGCTGGGAACTCCCAATGACAGAAATCAGTAACTACCCACATTGATCTTTTCATTGGAGAGACTTTGTTTTTGGTCCCCAAAACGAGGCAAGCTTCTGTCAAAACACCCAATTACCCACCGGAGGTAAAAGATAAGACTCTATTGCTGAATACATCATTGGCTGTCAACTCATATCAAGAGATCCAGCTGGAACCTGAAAGTGTGACAGTTTCAGGCTCCATGGACTCTCTCCTCTTGAGTGGGAGGTGTCTAGCTAGAACTCAAATCTAGGTGCTAAAACTGATCGGTCAGGTATGAACCAACCACCTGTCTCTCTGCTCACCTAGGTCAGGAAATACTCGCTGAACATATAATTGTCTCTCCTTCCCCCACATGGCCTAGAAGAAGGGCCTCTTACTCTCTAGAGCCAGTAAGGTCTCCCCAGCCTCACACTGCAGCCTTTTACATGAATCTTTCCTTCTCATTATCTTTTCTTTTCCTGTTTGTTTAGCTAAACAGGATAGATTTTTATTAAAACCTCTCCCAGGTGATCTCCCCACACTGGTGGCTGGATGTGGTGGTTGGGCTGCTTCCCTTATCTCTTTCCCAAATCCTTTGAACTGACGCCATTCTAGAATAAACGTGAATATTAGGCTATCCATGGATGGTCCCCTACCACAAAGACCGATCCAGACGGCCCACGGAGGAGGATATCCAGCTGACTGGGGATGGGGAAGAGGGGCATTGGGGAACTGGGCTAACAACTAATTTTTTTCCCATTAAATAATGCAACTCATTATGGACAATAAAAAAAAAATAACTCTCTGTTGAAGTTGTCCAAATCTTTGGCATTCTGAGATACGAACTCTGGGGGAAATACAGTGGTGAAGCCCTGGGTGTGCTATTCCCAGTCACCGCTACAAAAGCAAATCAGTTCCCAGATGGTTAGCCAGATGGTTAGTGTTGGAAAGTGCTAAGTGAGCTACTATGGGAAATTGGCCAACATTGTTGACAGAAAGCAGTTGATACTCTATATGACAGCAACCACCATGACAAGGTATACACTAACCTGTGCAATAGTGATACCCAACCTACCTGGGTAACCAAGGACTCTCTGACTGGCTAAAAGATCCACTCGATGGTAACAGACTCGTAGATGGAACTAGGATCCAGGGCAAAATCATATGGAAACCAAGAATCAGAACTCTAAGGAAAATCGTCCACTAACTTTGTGATTAAAGACTCTACCCATGATAAACTCTCAGAACTAGCAAGGCTTATTCCACTTAACCTACACTCATTTCACTCTCTGTTGGAGAATCTGTTTTTATTTTGCAGAAGGCAGTGAGAACTGAGAACAGCTTAATTTTACAAACCAGACCACAAATGATTCCCAGCCCTACACATCAGCTAGCGCCCAGGTGAAACCACAGAGAAATTGGCAAGTTGAGCAAGAGTGTTGCTTCCACTGTGAGCCTGACAACTTGCACCATGATGATGCAAGATGGAAATGGAGATGAGACACTGAGGATTCTCAAAACATACCAAAGCAGAAATCCACAAAAGTATTAAAGGCTCAACACTACAGAAGACTTACTTAAAACACACCCACCATGGCCCAGGGATTATTGCAGAAGATGAGTCAGAAAGACTGTAAGAACTAAGGTGGTTGGGAATATCCAGAGGCATCCCCTCCCATTAACTGACTGCTGCTCACACAACTCATAACCTACAACCCATGCATACCAGCAATCACACTGAGGAGGGCCCTCCATAGAAGGGGGACAGGGAGGAGGGACACAGTGGTACCAACACATGATTTGTTCCAACAATGTTTCTACTTAACAAATAAATTTAAGTTGAGAATGGGTAGCATGCACCTGCAAATGAATGTGTTTGTGCATGACCAGGGAGTGACGTGTGTGTGTATGTGTGTGTGTGTGTGTGTGTGTGTGTGTGTGTGTGTGTGTGTGTGTGTGTGTGTGTGTGTGTGTGTGTGTGTGTGTGTGTGTGTGTGTGTAGTGGAGTAGAGAGAGTTGACTCTTGGGAGGACAATAAGACAAATCTAAGTGCCTCCTGCACTTCACAAGTAACATCATGGAGAACAGAGTTGTAATTTTATCCCTTGTGCAGTATAGGGTGTCTGTGTGTACATTTCAGTATACACAACTGTATGTTCAGGCCAGAGGAGAATGCCATGAGTCAATTGGTTTTTTAACTAGTTTTCCCGAACCTGAACCTAATGGCAATAATCCTCTGGTCTCTCCCACACTCAGTGCTGGGGTGAATGTTGCTGGGATGAACATCCAACCAGACACAGTTTATGGGAGAAGGGAATTTATTTCAGGTTTACAGAGTCCAGGAGAATCTCCAATAATGGCAGAATCTGGTTCCCCTTCACACATCCAAGCAGAGAGATAGCATCACAGCTAGAAAGACAGACGTGAACAGCCAGACCTCAACCTTCTGTCTCCAAACTTTTGGGCTGCAGTCAGATCTCCCAAATGTATCTTAGGGCTGGACAATAAGATCTGATTCCAGTAACACATCTCTCTGAAGCAGAGTCTATCAGGCCATATAAACATTCACATTCAAGTTAGCGCATGGATACTGACAACCATGCTCAGCTTTCTAAATTGATACAAGTGGTCAAATTCAAGTTCTCATACTTTAAACACAAACTCTCTCCCCCACTGTGACCTTTCTGCTTCCCAATGACAGCAGAATTATGATAAAAACTGCCTGGCCTGGAATCTCAGCCTTTCCTCATCTCAAAGACATGGGGATTATGCAGGATTAGCCACACCACCTTCCACAGACCTGTGATTGAGACCCACCAAATTAATGTGGTTAACATTTGCTACTTCAGTAGCATATGCAATTACAGGGCATTTAAGATCAAATTAGTTACTGTACTCAAAAGCAATTTATAATCCAGGATGATCTTTGTGTTTTCAATATCTGATTCTCAGGTTCAGAAGAAACAATAAGAGTTTAGGTTAGAAAAGTTAACACAACACAACCTAGCACAACAAACACAATACAAAACGCATATTCAAACACATACATTCACACCTCCGGATGGGACATCATTAAAGTCTCTTCCTTTTTCCTCAACTTGGATGTCTGTAAACCATTCCCTTGACCACCAGGAGGCCTCCTTCACTGACTTCCCAAACCAACAATGTCTCATGGAGAGATGCAAACTCCTCTTGCCTCCCCAGTCACCTTCGTGGAAATCAAGGAGTTCTGTGTGTTGTTCCTTTCAGCCTATTCTCCCTCCCTCAGCGTGGCCAACTGGAATCTCCATGAATAATTTAACCTCTCGGCAGGGACTGGACAGGACCGGAAGATGCTGCTGCTTTCCAAAATTAATAAAGGCTTTTATAGAGCCATAAAAAGCCATAATTCAATCATTTAAAAAAGGGCACCGAACACAACACTTATTAAAGCCTGGGTGCTGGCTGAGGTGTGTTCAGGGAGCCCAAGAATGCTCACTCAGCAGCAATGGCCCCAACTCATACCCGCTCTTCTGCCTGACATGCAGATAGCCTAACCCAAGCATTTAAGAAGCAATATTTACTGATGATTTTTCCTGGCTGCTCAGTCAGTAGAGAGCACTAATAAAGTGGATGATTGAAACAAGAAAGGAGTTCTCTTGTCCATTAACAGTAAAGCTTTGTGCTTGGTGAAGGGGGTCACTTATTTCTGGATGCCAGGTATCTTATTTATTTATTTATTATTTATTTATTTTAGTGTAGTAAACCTCTTTGGGGATACATTGAGCAAGCTGCACCTTATTCTTTGAGATACACAGGATCATCACAGTAGTTATTTTCTAGAATTTTTCTTCTTTTGTAAAAGTGGAGGGTAGACCCATCTGTCACTTCTGGATGGAATGCTCCACGGTTGTACCATCACCTGCCTGCTTGGTGGTTATGCATACATTGTGTGTTTGTAGAGGTGTTATAACTGAAGTTCCCTAGGATAAGAACCAACCAGCTCTGTGGAGATCAGAGCAGAAGCCTCGGTGAGTCTACAGAGGTGGCCTCCAAGAGAGAATCTTCTCAGGTCTTCCTTTCTCATGTCAGAGGGTTTTTCCTCATGTGACTTACAGGGAAGTACCACCAATGCCAGAAGTGGGCCATTTCTCCCTTGACACTGCTTACACTCTTCTGATTCCTAAAGCCTCAACTTTCTCACGTGTTAAGCAGCTTCTCTATCAAACCAATGGTGGTAAGGATGGCTTCTTGGTAAGGAGGAAAAGCAAGCAGGATTGGCTTTCTACCACGATCTATAAGGGACATCTGATACAAACTACCATAGAAAGAGCTATGTGCATGTGGCGCAACAAGGTGGGATAAGATATAATAAAAGGAAAAATAAAACATGATTATTGTAAAGGCAGATTAATACATGTCCCCCTCCCAGCTCAAAGCATTGCCAGTCACAGACTTCCAGCATCTTAGCAGATCTGCTCCAAGTCACTCTTTGCCCCATTTTTTACTTTACTGGAGCAAATGTCCCAGGGCTGCCACAATAGATGAATTTTTAGCAAACAAGACATAAATAAATAACCAACAGTACAGCTAAGATGGTGCTCGGTGACTTGTGTGACCTGCACTGCTCCCTTGATACTTGCCTCTCCAAGTTTTTTTTCCCAAAGCACAGGGGCAGGTAGTAGGGGAGAGATGCCTTAGTACACAGCAGGTGAATGTGATCTGCCCATTTGCCTAACCTCAAGTGACAATGTGCTGCTCCTCAGAGATCACAGCCTTTCTTGGTGCAGATGAGGTCACTCTGGGTTTAGGTTTTGCTAATGAGATCATGCATAACCAATAAGGGTCTTGTCATGACATCTTGTCAACTCCATTACTGTCTGTAGGGGGCTGAGGTAAGACAGAGAAGAGGGGAAGTCTGCCAGACCCCCAGCATTTGAACAGATGGACAGTAATACCCAGAACTACTGCACCTTAAAACTCACCCAGCTCTCATATGCAAAAGAGGTTCCTCTATTCACTCATAGATTCATCCCTCCTTTTCCCATTCTACAGAGAGCTATGGGTCTGTCTGGTGGAATTGGTCATGCTCACACAGCACAGAGCAATGACAGGAAACAGGACTTCCTGCACTTGATGTTTACCCTGGAGCATCTGCATCCGTTGGCCATGATGAAAAGGAGAAAAAGTAATACAGAGTCAGGGAGGATAAAAAGAAAGAAGAGAAAAGGAAGGAACAAAAGAAAAAGAAGAGAGAGGGAAGACCATTAACAATCGAAAAGAGAAGGGAAGGGAAAAGAAGGAAAGATGTCTAGGTAACCTTAGATATTAATTTGTAGGTAGAGAATCATCATAGGATGACATAGAAAGTTATGCTCCTCCAAATTTGACTCTTATCTCCACCAAGTTGGATTTTTTAAAAGTGGGAACCAAAAACCTACCAAGGTAATCATTGGCTTGAATATAAAATGTACTCCATAGACTAATGTGTTTGAACATTTGGTCTGAAAGTGTTTGGGAAGGTTGAGAATTATTTAGGAGGTAGGACCTTGCTAGAGGATCATGCCTTGAGATGTTATAGCCTGGCTTACCATTCTCTTTCTTCCTGCAGATGTGACATCTCACTGCTTTCATAATCCTACCATGCTTTCTGTGTCATGATACATTCTACACTCTGAAACTCTAAGCCAAAAGAAACCCTTTTCCTGTCATAAATTGCCATGGTCATGTATTTTTTTGTCAGTAATAAGAAAGTAACTAACACAGCATCCTTTGAGAAGGCAAGGATGCTATAATATTCATCATCTTATTCATCAACTTAATTTTAAATTGTCTAAAGATAAGAAGAAATATGACAGATCTGAGAATCCTTTAGCTTTTTAAATTTTTTTAACGTTGCTTCGCTTTTTGCAAGGGTCATTTCCTCTCATGTGGTTAGTCTACACAGTAAATGCATCTGTGGGCTCTTCAAATGGTTGACAGTATAACTGATGTTTACATTCTGTGATTCTGTTTTGGCCTGGCAGATCTGAATTTTGGGTCCCATTAAGATGACTATCACCATCATACATTTCTCGCACCATCTAATTAAATGCGATATTTCTTGGGTTTTGAAGTAGTAGGTTTTTCATGACTACTGTTGATAAGATTCTTTCTTCAATTTATGGCATATTTTAGATTCTTAAAACCCGACTTTTAAAATGTGCATTAACTTTTGGAGATGCTATTTCCCACATGCACCCCGAGGTGCATTTCTTATCTGAATATGTTATGATCAGTCAACCCTAAACGCTTGCTGATTTCTTTCTTACATGTCATACTTGGCTCTATCCCCAGACAAGGTGGAGGATAAATTCTGCCTGCCTTGGTTGTGAAGAACAGGCTGGAAAGGAAATTATTCTCTCACAATGTGTGTGTGTATGGGGGGTGCCTCAGTGGCTATAGAATTGATATCCTCTCCTTATAAAGGTCATTCACATTTTGTTTTAAATCAGTTTTCTCTACTCTGATTAGTCCATCTTAGCTTAAAAGTTTTCTGTTCATCGATAACTTAGTCACACAACCTCATACCAGTAGGTCAGTTATCATCCCCCTATCTAACATATAGTCTGATCCCCTCTTTTTAGAGGGGCAGCTCTGATCTAGGACTCTTTGTGGAGGGCATAATACTACATACATCTGCTTCTTCAGACATCATGCCTTTTCATGTCCATATATCTCTAATTAATCAGTGTTTATATGCACTATATATATATATATATATATATATATATATATATATATATATATATCTTCTCTGAAGTTTCACAACCTGTCAGTCCCTTGTCATAAGCAAACTGGCCATCAACCTCAGAAGAGCTAGCCACCAAGTGGCCCCTCTGACAGAGTGTGGATTTCTCTCAGAGCCTTCATTCCACGGAATTCTTTTAAAAACACACATTAATTCCACCAGGCCTGGCCTCAACATCATGGAGATATTGTTTCCTGAAACATTCTTGTCATTAACTTGGCCTAATGATATGAAAAGTGTGAAGTGGTTAATGGGTGGCAAGGTCTGCTCCAGTAAAACCTGAAGGGAATACAAGGTCGAATCAATATTTGGATGGAGATCTATCTATCTGAAAAACACACAGTCATATTTCTATGGAAGCAGCAAACAAGGATTCAGTATTTTGTAAACAATATTAATTTTTTAGTTTTATAGACACTATTGTAACACACCACTGACTTTCAAATTAGTCTAATGAATTCTTATAGAAGGAGTTCTAGATTGTTTAAGAATATTCCCATCACACTTGGAATAGAAATCAATTTGAGAAGAGAGACCCTGAAAATGAATCATCTGGGGAATGAGGCACAGAAGAGTTTAGACTGATATGAGCACTGGGGAATTGAGCTCTGGTCCTTCTGCATTGCAGGCGAATGCCTTAACCGCTAAGCCATCTCTTCAGTCCATCAATCCCTGTTTTTGATCTGCAACACTGCATGCATTTGGTAGGATAGTCCATGCCTGTAATTCTAGCCCTTGAGTGGTAAAGACAGGAGGATTGGGGATAACATCTCATTGTTTTTCCACTAAATAATGTAACTCATTATGGGCAATTAAAAAAAAAAAAGAAGGTCACGTTTATACTCAGCAACAGAGCTAAGGCCTTCCTGTAATAAGGGAGATCCTGTCTCATAAAAAAACTTTAAAACAGAAAAAATGTGACTTTGTTATTTAAAAATACACTTATTTAATTAATTCTATTAAAACACTGATCTCAATGTTGACATTGGAGGTTATTTTCCTAATGCAATTAACAACTACAAAAACAATGATAAGAAAGTTTAATCAAACTATGGTCTTATGAGGTGGGGTTTCAGAAGATAACATTAGCCAAGGTCACATGAAGGAGTGTAATGATTAAACATCAAGGAATACATAAGAGAGAGATGATGAACATTGACATAATTGCACTGACTGAGTCTTGCCTTAGGATGCCCTGAACCTCTTTGAGTCTTTGCTAGAAAGAAGTCTAACAATTTAGACCTAGCCCTTAGACCAAACCCATAACTCCTTCTTATATGATTAAAGTTACACAGTCTCTGGAATTTTATTCTAGTAAGGTAAATTGACTATTACAAAGATAGTTTAAGCAACTTACTACTTACTATGAAGAGAGACAAAACCATTAATGCTCCAATATTTTCTTCAGGATACCATCTGTCAACAAATGCCCTTTGATGATTACCTGCTGGTGTCTTACAACGTAAGATACTTTTTGCAGGGTCCTTTAAAAAAATACCAATGGACCTAGTACCCTGATATAGCTGAAAATTGTGTTTCTCTTTTCTTTTGTACTCAGGACTTTGCAGTCAGTATTCTTTCTATAATGAATGATCTTCAAATTATTTGCCTGAAGTTTGGGGTTCATCTTTGATGATTTCAAAACTCATTCCAGGGATTCTTATTTCCTTGTTGGCATTATTAAGGATTGCTTGCTTCAAAGGATGTGAAATTGCTGCAACTGAGGCTGGGGAGATGGCTCATCAGTAAAAGGTAAAATTAACAATTATATGATAAATAAAGATAAGAAACATTAGTCAGACTGTGGTGTTCTGAAGTGCATGGCCAAGGAAACAGGGATCAGCAAAAAGCTGTTACATATCTGGGTGGATGTAGTCTCAGTACTGTATCTGTACTGGGCAATATATTCTCCAAACCCACCCCAGGCCCACACTTCTAGCAAGATGACGCCTCTCAAATTGCAACCAGCAGGACACCAAGTATGAAAGAGTCATGAGTCTATGGGGGCATCTCATCTAAACCACCACATGGAACTTAGGCACCTCCTGTTTTCTTCAGCTGCCACGTATCAGTACATCTGGCCATCCTAAGACTATACAATTGCTGTGGAACTGAAAATATTCCTAATACCTCCTTTGGCGACATTTCTGCATATCAGGCATGGAGAAAGCCTCTCATTTTCATGACCTTTCATCATAAATAATGCATCCCACCAATGGAACCATGGTGGTGGCTACTTCATTCTCATAGTTAAATCTGAATGCAATTAGAGATAATTTCTACTACCAAGCTTTTGGAAACCAATTTGCCCTAAGATCATTATGCATCTTTCATAAAATCTGGGTTTCCCCTATAAGATTTTAGAAAATTCCAGTGCTCTCCTATATTATAGCAGCAAGTTCTATTTGTGTGTGTGTGAGAGAGTTGGTTTTTGTCTTTTTTTTTCCTGCTTGCTTGGAACCAAAAAATCGCAAACAGATACAAAGCAATAAGTATGCCTTTTTAATTATGACCTCCATAGGCCTTTCAGCCTAGGGGCATTGTAGAAATGTTTATTTAATGAGTGAATGAATAAAAGTTATTTTAGTGTAAGAAGAAAGATGAGACTGCATAAATGGGTGTTCACACAGAGCTGAAAATGGGTGCTGTTTGGTTCTGTGTTCCTTTCAAAATGTTTTCTTCTCTGTCAGTTTTCCTACCTTGGCTTTGCATTTCTGTTGTAAAGTGCTTTAAAGTGAATACTGTTATGAGTCTTTGAACTGAAACTATCCAGCAATTTATAGCCAAATTTAAGTTTGGCATAACGGACTTAATGTTCAACTTTCCATCTGTATGGTGTGCTTGGCAAAAGCCCAAGGAAACTTGGGATTTTATGCTCCTGAATTTTATAAACCAGTAAACACAAAGGTATTGGAATTGTATATCTTAGCGTGAAACATTTTATCTTGTACATAAGCAATGCCACATTGGACTGTGATGTAAGCAGTTTGAAGATTCCTGCTACTTCCTCCCTTTGGAATTATTCTTATTTAAGAAGCGATGTCTGTGAAAAGTGATGATAAAGCAAAACAATTGTCAGTGTTCAGGGTTCCCAGCTTGTCAAGCTATTTTTCTTTGGATTCTGTCATGCTACCATTCCAGAGGCCTCAAATGGTCAGGGTTTATGTTATTATCATCCCATTTTCTAGATAGGTAGTAGAAAATTCCAAAGAATACTCAAGGGACTCAGAAGGACATGTGTGGCTAATGCAAAGCAACAGATAAGTTTCTGTCATCATGACTATCAGGGTAAGATGAATCCATTCTTTGATTCATTCTTGTACTTAACGAACAGAGCTTGATTTTATGTTATTCTTTTTCCCCTCTCAAGTGCTACATATGCTATAGTCTCTGGCCCAAGTACTATATAGCAAGTAGTGTGCATGCTTGTCTTTGGACTAGACAGGGAAGAAAATGAGTAATTGCTGAGTAGTATGTAACAGCAGTCTATGAATGGCATTGACCTAAATGTAATCCCAAAGCATCATAGTAAAGGGGCTAGAAGCTAATCTCTTGCTATGCAAAGTTATTTACTGATCACCCAAGACCTATATCCTCTGAAAGAATTCCTGCTAACCCCAGCAACTACAAATACACGCTGGCTCCATAAAGTGCAGTTTTGGAGGCATTGCTCTATCACTACTCCTAGTAAATTCAAGTTCATACCAGGACATATCATCCTTCTGTGGTCTGTGAGTCAGCCTTAATCTTCCTCTAGTGGAGAACTATTAAACCAGTAACAAGGTGTCATAGTTTGATCCAGGTGTCCCCCACAAACAAATGAATGTGTTCTGATTGATCGATCCTCAGCTGATGGCAGTTTGGGTTTTACAACCTCGCTGGAGCTGTGTTGTTGGGGGCGGACTTATAGGGGTTATAAACCAGCCTCCCCTTGCCAGTATTGGCACACTTTCCTGCCATTGTTTGCAGTGCTGTGATGACCAACCTTTTGCTCATTCCATCGTCTTCCCTGTCAGGATGGAGTCTCCCCTCAAGTCCATTCATCCACAAGCCGCTTTTGCTTGGGTTCTTTCTGCGCAGCAACAGAGAAAGCTGACCACAACACAAGGTGTAGCCAATACACAAATCACCCCTTCCAAATCCCTATTTCAGGCCATCTAATCATATCTCCATCTTTACTATTCTTCCTGTCGGGGGAGAAGAGGCTGTTTCTGCAGAGTGCCTCTCAGCCTTTCCACCTGTTTACATTTACTACATAGCTGCCAAGGGAAGGAAGCCTGCAGAAAATAATGCTTATGTGAGCCATTTAGTTGACTACACGTCAAAAAGTAATTTGAATCAAAGAGTCACTAACTTAATTGATGGTGATGGCTCCATCCAAAAACAACCCAAGAAATTGATGTGGTGCAAATTGCACGTATATTGCTCTTGAATTTGTGAGCACATTCTTGTTTGTCTTGACAGGATTCAAATTATCTTCCGGACAGCTCGACACATTACTTAAGATGTGCCTGTATGTGAATTTTAGCTGCTAAAGGGGGCAATAACAGCCTTCCTGTGAAATTAATTCCCATGACTTCAACTTCATCTTGCCATTTCTTTTACACAGTCCTTGCACACACTACTTCAATTCCCTAACAAATTTGTGCTTTAACCTCGAAGCCATTTAGTCACCATGGAACCCAGACATCCTGTCTTTGCATCTCCTGTAGAAATCCAAAGACATAAAAAATAAAAGATGAGTCATAACAGAACCTGCAACAATTTAAAATTCTTTGGACTCATATATTTCAATACTACTGAGACTTAATTTTGAATTGTCACTGAATTCAGTTTGAAGGGTGGCAAAGCTGAGCATTTATAAATCAGTCAATACACCCCTGATAGAACCAGAATTTAAACACTCAGGAGCCAGCCTTCTGGAGTGGTATGTTAGACCAAGAGAGTGTCACAATAAAAGACTCAGACAGACTATAGTATTGGAGTCCTTGATGACATCTATGAGAGGGTGTCTTCTTATCAGTGGTTCTGCCCTAGACATTTTCACTGGGCATCAAGCCCTGGAGAGAATACAGTGAATGAAGAGATGCCTGAATGGAGGCTGTAAAGGGGAAGCATCTAGAATATGAAAACAATAGCTTCTCAACACAGCCAGAGACTTGACTTCCAGCACAGTGGTAGTTAGCAAAGATCAGCTGTTTTTCGAAGGGTTTTATAAAGGTCACCCACAAGACAGATTGGGCGGCATCCACTCTGCTTTCCCCTCTGCTTGTCATCCCTTGGAGTTTTGAAAGACCATGAAGTGATTTTTTTTTTTGAGAAGGAAAGGACTATATTGATATTTCCCCCAAATATGCTCGCAGCAGGCCCAATATGTATAATAACAAATGTCAGTAGTACAAAAATTAGGTTTTAGTTGTTTGCCTGGAGCTGAAATTAACTTTGTCCTTGAATCCAATCCATATAACCAGTAGGAATTTTGATTCACCGACTCAAGCTAATGTTATTTAGCTCTATGCTTGCTTTATTCTAAATGGCCAATATGCTGGGGAGTATTTGCAGGACATGAATCCAGCTCTGAACAGTACTATGCTTGTTGGAGTTGCTACTAAGACTCCTAAGCATATACTCTGGTCAATTAGTATGAATAGTACTCCATAATGATTTGTGAATAATGCTTATAGAAGTTGACTTCCCATATCACCTCTCACAGGTGGCTCCTGTTGAGACCTGTATTCCTCCCACAGTCTTTTAAGAAGCTGCCCTAGCACTAACAATAATAGGCAGTTGGTTCTCAGGTTTCTTCAGCTTTTTAAAAATTTATTATTGTCATGGTTTAATCCAGGTGTCCCCCACAAACAAATGAATGTGTTCTGATTGATTGATTCTAGCTGATGGCAGTTTGGGTTTTACAAAGTTGCTGAGTCTGTGTTTTGGGGGTAGTTATGGGGTTATAAGCCACCTTCCCATTGCCAGTGTTTGGCACACTTTCCTGCCGATATTTCCAGTACTATGGCAGAGGTGATGTCCACCCCTCTGCTCATGCCATCATTTTCCCTGCCACGATGGAGTCTCCCCTCAAGTCCATAAGCCTAATAAACACATGCTTCCACAAGCCAGTTTTGCTTGGGTTATTTTTGCTCAGCAGCTAGAATGCTGACTACAACATTTATTAATTAGAAAAACTGTCTGAACAAGTCTTGTGATGGTTCCCCCATTTCTCTCCACCCTGCCCCAACCCACTGAGAGCCCTCCTCAGTGGGATTGTTAGAATCTTCCATGGGATGAGGGTTATGAATTGTACAAGCAGTAGCCAGTGTTTTTATTTGTGTGTGTGTGTGTGTGTGTGTGTGTGTGTGTGTGTGTTGAGGGGTTGCAATATCTCTAGATATTCTCCCCTCCCATGGCTCTTACAATCTTTCAGCCCCCCTTCAGCAAAGTTCCCTGAGCCATAGTGGGTGACTTTTTGTGAGACTTTCCAGAATCTTCATGTCTCTAGTGCCTAAGGAAACACCAATTTGGAATGCAGAGCTTTCTTGCTCCCTGCCTTCCTTCCTTGACACCTAGGTCTGGGAATTTGCTTTTGTAGTCAGCCTGTCTCCCAGAGATATTATGCCTTGCATTCCTCAAAAAGAAGGAGGGATCTAATCACTTGAACTGTTCATCCAATGCCCCCCAAATGCTTGCTTTATTCTCATTTACTAATTGTGCTGATTTGAATATCAATATTTTCCCATAGCTTCATGTGTTTGCAATTATGCCTTATAGTTAATCCCATCTGGTAGAGCCTGTGGGAGGTAGAGCTTTGGTGAAGGAGGTGTGTTGCTAAGGGAGTGTCATGGTTTGATCCAGGTGTCCCCCACAAACAAATGAATGTGTTCTGATAGATCGATCCTCAGCTGATGGCAATTCGGGAATTAGAACCTCAGTAGAGCTGTGTTGTTGGGGCGGACTTATGGGGTTATAAGCCAGCTTCCCCTTGCCAGAGTTTGGCACACCTTCCTGCTGCTGTTTCCAGTGCTGTGGCAGAGGTGATGTCCAGCCCTCTGCTCATGCCATTGTTTTCCCTGCCAGGATGGAGTCTCCCCTCGAGTCCATAAGCCAAATAAACCCATTCCTCTACAAGCCACTTTTGTTTGGGTTCTTTCTGCGCAGCAACTAAGAAGCTGACCGCAACAGGGAGGGTCTGTTTTTCACACTATGCTCACTCCCTGTACTTCTTCCCTGCTTCTGTGAAGATCCCATGCCTAACTTTCTGCTTCTGTCATACTTTCCCTGTCATGAGGGAACATCTTGAAATTATAGGTCAGAAATAAACTTTTTCTTTTCATAAGCTCCTTTTAGTCTTGCATTTGTTCCCGGCAACGAAAAGGTAACTGCTACCCTAATGTTTCCCGAAACTAATTCAAACCCAGGAAGAAATCTCAACTCTAGTCTTCTTTTCCCACCATCTCACTATCCTGAGATTTTTTTTTTTAGGTATAAACGCTGTGATATACTCAGGCTTTTCTGTGTAAATTGTAGCTCAAAACTGTAATTTTTGAAGAAACAATTTGGACTCCATGCCAGTTATAAACATGGACTTGGCCGTGTGGGCTTCAGGCTCAGTTTTTTTTTTCTCAATGTTAGATGATATCATTTGTTGATCTGTATCTCAAAAGTTGTATATTCTTAACATGGGAACACATATAAATATTAGGTACCTTCTCATTGTTGGACCAAATAAATGATATGAAGCAACTCAAGGAAGGGTTTGACAGTTAAGTTCTGTTGTCAACTTGATAAGATTAGGAATCATATAAGAGACACACCCCTTGGGCTGGTCTGTGTGAATGCTTACAAAATAGATGAACTGAGGGAGGAAGTACTTCCTCTAGAGTGGGCAGCCCTTCTGATGGTGAACTCTATGTAAAAAATGTCTGAGGCAGTCTGGTGAGATGCCTCAATGCATAAAGGGACTTGCTTTCAAAGCCTAATGTTGCAGGTTTGATTCCCCAGTATAACCATAAAGCCAAATGCTCAGAAACTGATGGAATACACTCCTTTTTTTTTCAATCTGGCATCCCATGCTACCCCTGTTATAAGGTTTTTCCTTGGATGCCCTTTCTCATCATTTGTGCATGCTTCTGCCCTGATTTGGCTATCCTTCCTGATGATTGGAACCAGGTTTCATCAACCTTCCAACATGGATTGAAGACCAGTAGCTCTCCAGGAACCTTCCAGGCCTTCAGTTCCTGAATGGGAATACTGACACATCAAGCTTTATGAACTGAGCAGCATCTGGGCTCCTCAATACTCAAGCCTGATTACAGCTATTATTGGACTATCCTGCTCATATTCTTTAGACTAATCAAAAAAATCTCTTTTAAAATACAAATTCATTCAACCAGTTATTTTCCTCTAAAGAAAGCTGACTAATGCAGATTGATTATTTCAACTTACAGTTTGAGTTTACAGTCCATCATGGTGGGAAAGGCCAGGTAACATGAAATTAACGCAACTAATTACATTCAGCATACAATGAGGAAGCAAAGAGGATACAAATGCTACAACTTAGCTAGCTTTCACCTTTTCATTCAGTCCAGAACTCTGGACCAAGGAATGGTGTTACTTGATTGTAACGTGGGCCTTCCCACCTCAATTAAACTAACAGAGATAATTCCTCACAGACATGCCCAAAGCTTTGGTTCCAAATTGATAGTTGACAACTAATATAAGCCATCAAAGTTGGGAATTCGAAAATTTATTTATGATTGTGCAACTGTTTGACAACATGCCAGAGCTACTCTTTCAGTGGCAATGTAAATACATATTGGTTGTTTGTTTGTTTGATTGGTTGGTTAGTTGGTTGTTTGTTTTTTCAAGGTAGGGTCTCGTGCTAGCCTAGGCTGCCCTGGGTGGCCACATACTCATGGTGATCCTCTTATGTCTGCCTCCCGAGTGCTAGGATTCAAAGATATGGGTTACAAATGATATCATCTTAAATTTTGCATAATGTCTATAATCCCTTTCATGATTATTGCTTCAATAATAGTAATGATGCCCTCTAGAGTTTTGTCAGCTGCCTTCGTATTCTACTATTTTCTTGTTACCACTCTCCGCCTGTCTGTGGTCTATTTTTAGAGACTGAAAATTATTTATCATAGTAATATAAGAAAATTTTGCTCCCAATTCAATTTTGTCCCAAGTCCCAGTAGAACTTCCACAGTATTTAGTGCAGAATTCAATACAGCACTTTGATGTCCTAGACATAATCTAGGTAGAATTTAATCATGACAAATTTCCTCTAATGAAAAAGAAAGTGTTAACTTCAACATTTCTATATTTCATAGATTATTTTGGCCATTTAAACAAATGCTTCTTAAATTTTAATGTACATATGAATTATTTGGGATCTTGTTATATGCAAATCCCTATTCAACAAATCTGAGATAGGACCAATGATTCTAGCATGTTCTTAGACTACAAGTGTATGGGCTGCAGAATCTATAAACTACCATTTATTTATTTTAATTTTCTTTGACAATGTCTTCTCTATGATTCCACCTTCACTTTATAAGTCTAATTAGCCATATTTTATGATTGTGAGGTAATCTAAAGTAAATGTTTTTGTTCATATAAAATTGTTCAGACATTTGTATTTTAATAAACTGTTTTATTTGTATCCAATTCTATCTATATATCACTTGTAAATAATGTCTTATTTCATTGCAGAGTACAACATACTTCATGCTGCACTGGAAAGAAAATAACATAAAACCATTTTATAAGTAATGCCATTTTACTTCTTCATTTTTTTCCCTTTTGCTTTGAAGTACTGGGTCCTGAATACAGGGCTTCACACACACTGTTCTAGACTTTTATCCTTAATGTGTTTGGAGACAGGATCTCACTATTCTGCCCAGGATGACCTTGGACTCACTATTACCAAAGGCAGACCTTTGAGCAATCCTCTTACCTCAGGAATTCAGCTAATTGGAACAACAGGGATGTACCACCAGGTCCATTGGTACAGCCGCTTTATTATGCATGGATATCATCTAATTCATCCTATGAGAATCCACCCAAGCCCTGCTTGATATAGGTATACAGTATCTAAGTAGGAGTTCCCATGAGCCACAACTCTATAAGGCTGATCCCATACTGTCTACTAATTGTTGATGTGATTCTCCCTGCTCTGAACTCAGGTTTATATGACCTGGGTCAGTGTCACACAGTTAATGATTAGGGCTAGTGTTTCCCTTTCTTTGTGCCAAACTCTCCGGTACTGGTGTCCCTCATCCTGTCTGCCTATATTCTTCTTCTGCTCCGTGCTTTGTTCTGTTTAGATGGAAGTGAGGAGGTCAGAGTTGGTAAAAGATGATTCAAAGAAATAGTGGCTTAAAGAGAAATGAGTAAATATCCAATAAGTATCCAGTCATATTCTTTACAGGAGGCAGGTTCACAACTACACAGAACAAAGTCTTTGCTTGTGGAAACTGGCCTTTCATTTCAAAGGAAATTATGATGGAAAAATGAAACCCATTGTGTCTTTTCTCTTGCAAGTGACATCTTCCAAGTAAAATTTGCTGTGTCTCTGACAGTAACAAATGCCATGTACAGATCATCTATGTGCTTTGGAGGCACAAGACCATCCACTGGGCTGCAGCAACACTACAGAGTAAAACTCATCTTTCAGGCACTGTCAACAGGCATTTGGCTACAAAAAAGGAAAAGGTTTGCATAAAGAAGTGCCCGGACATTAATCCATTTTTTTTATAACTAGGCTTGAGTCATGTTCCTCATGTAATTCTGAAGTATTGAGCTAACTCTTTGTTTATTCTTCTTTCCCTTGAAATCTGAAAAGAGACGAGAAGTAGAAAATTATCTGATGTCACATTGAAGGCCACCATTTCCTCATACAAGGCATAAATGTCATGATCCAGAATGAGAAACCCAGAAGTCTGGAGGAAAGAATCACTATTGCACTGTAGTCTGAAGTTTGGTAAATCTTTGGAAACTTAAACTACTCACTTGTGAAATCAATGTAACACTGATATTCTTTCCACTGTATACCAGTTACCTACTTATTACTGAGACCAAAATACCTGACCAGAAGTTGCATAGAGTAAGAAAGAATGTACTTGAACTTATGGTTCCAGCAGGTAGAGCCCATAAAAGTAGTAAGAGCAAGCTGGGAACAGGAAAACACTGTCACAGCATCCTATCAGCAGGGAGGAAGCAGAGAGTGATGGATGCTTCTCAGTCCGTTTTATCTTTTGTTTAGAGTCTAGAAGAGAAGCCCATGGAATTGCGCTACTCACAGTTAGGGTGTCTTCCCACCTCAATTAAACTAATCAACAAAATCCCTCCCAGTCATATGTTGTTGCTAAACTAATAATCTATATAATCCCTTACAAGTGATTCTAAATCCTGTCAAGTTGACAGTCAATGTAAACATCACACACTGTGATTAAACTTTCTAAGATTAAGGTCTGAAGATCTTTTTTCTTAGCTGTGATAAGAATAATACCACAACTACAGAAACAGATAGTTTTCAGAAACATCCCCAATTATTATCAAATTACATCTCTTTATCATTGATTGGATAGAAATGGGGGATTTTTTTTTTTTTTTTTGGTTTTTCAAGGTAGGGTCTCGCTCTAGTCCAGGCTGACCTGGAATTCACTATGTAGTCTCAGGGTGGTCTTGAACTCAAGGCAGTCCTCCTACCTCTGCCTCCCAAGTGCTGGGATTAAAGGCATGTGCCACCACAACCTCCAAAATTGGGGATTTTTATTCCTTGATATACTTAAGATTTTCTTAAATTGTTGTCTTAACGGGAGTGGTTAATTTATAATAGTTACCTCAATGCATGAAATTTGTCATAAAATTTGAGGAATTTTTGACTGATAATTTAAAAATAATTACTCATTTCATTTCAGCAGAGTTAAAATTAATGTAAGATTTTTATGAGAAAATAAAATATTAGCACTTTTCAAGTACACTGTATCTTTGTGAAATCAAAGAAAAAATAAATTCTCTCTGTCCCAACATTATGATACCAAGAAATGCAGGATGTTAACTATAGCATTCAAAATAGATAGAATAAGAAAAAAGACATGTTTGTGAGAAAGATATGAATGGACAGTGATTTTAAAAGAAGGGAAGAGACTTGTCTGACTCATAAAATTATTGTCCGTATTTGATAACATAAACAAATATTTTTTAAAAATGTCATTGTCCCATAGGCCATGCCTTATAGTATTCCAAGTTACATTTGGTTGTAGATTAGGAAGTTGTCAAGCTCTGAAGTGCGTCCAATTAGAATTTTCTTAGCAGATGAATGCACCTTGCTGAGCCAAGCTTGGGAACTGTCCGTGGTGCTGAGTCAAGAGCCTCTTGAGATCTGAACTCCCTGTGCACTGGGGAACCTAGAAAAGCAATGAGGCTTCTTCCATCTTTGAAATACCAGATTTTTGGGTGTTACATTACAACTCTAAGCCGGGCATGGTGGTGCTCACAGTTAGAATGACATTATCCCAGGACCAGGAAAGTTGAGGAAAGAAAATCAAGAGCTTCCTGCTAGCTTAGTCTGCATAACAAGACCCTGCCAAAAACAAATAAGCAAGAAAAGCAATAAAATCTTTCGGGGGTGGGGGTTGTTTCTACTATGTGTACTGCATTTTACTTCGACTGAAATAGAACAGAAGAGAGAATAAAAGACGTAAAACTAGAATGTAAAGAGGTACAGGCTTGCTCAACAAAATTCCTATAGCAGATATCAGAGGAACCTGCTGAATTGTGAAAGATTTTTGTTAAATCAGGGAAGATATGTGTTAAAAACTCAGTGGACACTAATTTCCTTCCCTGGGGAAGAGGAAGCAATAGAAAATGCATTTACTATCTGGAAAGATTTACACAAATTCAGTCACGTCGGTCACACTTTGTGTTGATAATGGAAGATATACTCTTGGAAGACTGTCCCTAATCCCTTTATGTTGATGTCTTGGAGGAAAAAGTCACAAACCTGATTGCATCACTTTGTAAACAAGTTCTGGGTTAGACTGAACCTGAGAATGAGTTTGAAAAGTTTTGTCTCACATTTTTAATGTTCTATCAAAGTTGACAAGCCCCTTTTGCTGACATGGACCTATCAAATATGCAAAGAAAACCAGGAAAAAAGCATATATACATAGGTGATTCCACTTGCCTGCCATTACATATCCTGTTAAATCACAAATCTTCTATATGTCTTCCATTCAACCTTTGTAATAGGTACATACTGGACATTCTTACTCCATTGACAAGAGTCTCTACATGGTGCTTACTCACTAGAGACTGGTGAGAGTCACTCCTGAATTTGGTGGCCTCTAATGCAAGAGACAGGAAAAGGGAATTGTTATATTTAGAAAGGAGTCCAATTCAGGGTTGTAATTTTTATTTTGGACCCAAAGAAGCCAGGATATTGAGCTCAGTTCATAATTTAATATGTTGAAAGATAAAGTAAGTCATTGAGAGGTCATGAGGACTTGAATGGCAAGAGTTGTATAGGTATAAGAGACTCTAACATTCTGAGGATGGGGAGAAGGGAGTATCCTAGTCAGCTACACACCACTGGGATGAATCTCCAAACCAGGCACAGTTTATGGGAAGAAAGGATTTATTGAAGTTACAGATCCTAGGGAAGTTCCATAATGGTGAAAGAGGCTGCCCACCTTTCACAGTTCCAAGTAGAGAGAAACCCATCAGCAACACCATACACATACTAACAACACAGGCAGAGGCCTAGGGAGAGAAATTTCCTTCCCCTTAATAAAGCTTTAGGATGGAGTCTTGCAACCCTATCCCAGACTTGTTGGCTTCCTGTGTCTCTGAAATTTCCTTCTTATACCTTCCCTCCCAGGATGGGATAGTCATTTCTATCTTCTCTGAGCTTCCTTTCTTCCTGCCCCCTACTGAAAAGGTTGCCTTCCTATAAGCATCCTTAGAGACTTGAGCAAGATAATTAAAAAGATCAAGTTGACAACAAAACCTAACCATCCCAGGAAGCCAAACTTGAAATATCAATATGAACTTATGCTGTGTTGAGTCATCTGCAGTGATATCAAGAGTATTTCTGAACTCCCTTCCATTTCTTGTTTTAGTCTTCAGTTGTGGCAAATGTTAGGAAGTAAACTAAAAATTCCAAATGCTCACCTACTTGCTCCATATAGAATTTTTTTGATATTTGAAGATGATATTACATGTATGTTTATTTAATAAACAAAAACAAAAAATGCAATGGTCATGTTTAAAGACAATAAATGGGACATAGTAGATTTTAATCTTTCATTTGATGGCAAAAACTATTAGCAAAACACTGAAAGCATTCTCCAATAAAAGATCCCTGAGAGCCATTTGGATAGAAGGGCACAATCTGTGCCCTATAACTAAATGTAACTGGATAGTAGTTTTTATGTAGTCAAATAACTCACAAGTTCTTAGGCCATCATCAGAATATACTATCTTCAGTTCTGTGAGACCCATACAAAATTTCTACCCAATATTCTTTTTAAAAAAAATCACAAAAAGTAAAGTCATTTGTAAAAGGTTTTTCAAACATGTAATTGTGTAAATTTGAACCACACTTGCACGGAGTTGGATTTTATTCCCAAATAGCACAGAAAGTCCAGTTCCTCTCTGAAGCTAATTCTATTCAAGAGGGACTTTGTGACTACATAAGTGGAGGGGGAACGAAGAGCTTTGATGGAAAACTGTCTTCATACCAGCACTTGAATGTTCTGTCCTCATTTTGATATATATAGAGGTTTCATGATTCCCCAGCTATGCTAGAATACACTGGAATTTCAAAATTTTAAGCTTCCTTTTTTCTCCATCCCTATATTCATTTCATTCTTTTTTCCAACTTTATATCACAAACATTTCCTAAGCAAGTGTTAGCATCATTTAGATGACAAAAAAAATCACCAAACAAGGAATTCAGCTTAATGCCTGTAATGTACAGACACTTTCATTCCCTGCATGGCTTCAGTGTCCAAGGTATGTGCAAAAGTCAGTAAGATATCAAAAGCATTTCGTCATTAGTTGTAAAGCAGCTCAGATAGGAGCAGACCCTCTTGCCATTGTATGAACCAAGAGCAGAGATGGCCTTAGAGGCTCAGCTCTTTGGAAAAAGTCCTAGTGGTAATCATATCCCTGCTCCTGTGGAAGAAGATCAGAACCCCAATCACATAATACAGAGATTCAAAGGCAAAGAAATATATTCATAAAACCCTACAAGGACTGAAATTCAATTTTATATCATTGTATCTGCCATGAAACACAACATCACTGCAATCAGGATAATAAACCTGTCACACATCAAAATTTCTTCTTCATTTGTTAACCTTATTTTCCTACCTCTCTCCTCCCACCATATCTATTCCACAGCCACAGAAACAGTTTGCATCTTCTAATGTTTATATAAGCTGAATCATAAAATATCTCTGACGTTGCCCAATCTCTTTTATTCTGCATAATCACATTTGATCAGTCTTTTTGATTGTATTGATAGTGATGACATCATACTACCTACTATAATCCACTGAATAAGTATGGTATGAATTGTTTATGTATTCACCAGACATATTAGGCATTTTAGTAATTTGTATGATTTTCAGTTAAGAAATATGGTTGTTGTGGACATGGCACAAAAGTCATTCTTTAACACCTTAACAACAGCGTTGAAAAGTTCTAGTACAAACATAATGATGCTCAATATGTCACGATTGTTATTATTTTTGTTTTTTAAAGTCTATGTGCCCTAGTGGGTAGTCAGTGTTATTTAACTGGAGATTCTCTTCACAGTATCTAGGCTATAACTATTAATAGTTTTCTGTGTATAATTTTAGCAATGGTTTCCCATAGTTTGTTGAGCATGTGGGATTGAAATACAGGGAGAAGTCATATCTGCAGATAGAAATTTTCTGGTCACTAATTGGCAATTTAATTTAACTCTAGATTGTAGAGATCTGATTTAAGAAAGACCCAGGTTTATTTTATATTTTTAATTTTGTGATATTTATAAAATGATCACTATAATTTAGAATATTTCACTACATATTACCTTTTATATTTCATTATTTTTGTTCTATTTTTTGTAAATGGACTTGGATGTTTACCATAAGCAATATGATTCTGTAGTAAAGGTATTTTTAATAAAATAATAAGTATTTAGTACAAAATAATTAATGTATCTGTTACAGAAGAACATCAAGAAATGTCATTCTGTGCTTAACTTCACTTGCTCAAGTGAGCCCAGCCCTTGAGATTCTGAAAGACAAACAGTAATATAAGTAGAACACTTTTGGCCTGGCATAGGCAAATCACTAAAATGTGCCTATTGCTTAAAAGGATGAAATTCTACTCTTCTGTAAATTGTGCTTCATTCTCAAATGTACTTATCATGTGCATATGGACAGTTTTACAAAGACTGAATTAAAGTGACTCTTTTATTCAATCTTTCTGTCGGTACATTATAAACATTAAGATGAAGTCCTTATGTTTCGTGGATTTTTTTTGTCATCTACCTTGATGCTAACACTTGCTTAGACAAAAATCCATCAGCAGAGAGTCACAAACTCCTATCCCATCTCAGATTATTTTTAATATCTTTACTGTCAATAATCAGATACATTGTATGAGCAAATCTTGTGATGGTACACCTACTTCCCTCCTCTGTGTCCCCAACCTACTAGGGGTTTTCCACGGTGGGCATACTTGGTCAGTCTATGCTTTACAGAGTTATGAATTGCACAAGAGGTAGCCAGGTATTTTTTTTCTCCTTTGTGTGTTGTTGCTGAGGGGGGCACTGAGTATGGATATTCTCCCCCACCATGGCTCTTACATTCTTTCCGCCCCCGATCCCACTCAGTTCCCTGAGTCATGGTGGGTGAGTTTTAAGGCTGCTTTATTGTTGAGATCTTAAGTGTTTCTGGACTTGTGCTTTGGATTGTGTTGGGTATCGTTGGTGTCTGTCTCCATTGTCCTTTCATGGATTATCTGACTTGCTGTGGTGATAAGTCTCTTGCTTATCTTGCCACTTTCTCATAGGTTTCATTTGGGCCCTATATGATAGGCCAGGGATGGTTCATCTCCTGCCAGGATGTCAGCCATCATCCCATGTCTTCTTGGAGGAATTGGGTTGTCAATGGCTCTTGCTGCCTTCTGAACACTACAGACAGAATCTCCATCTCAGATCATTTTGTTGACTGGGTCTCATTTGAGCTCTGTTCCTAGAGTCAACGCACAGCCTTCACTTTGTTCTGCTAATTCATAATTGAACGCACGGTCTCTGGACATAAGCCCAGTGAGTGATTGATTGAGCCTAAAATGACCTTTTAAAATGCTTAATGATTTTCATTTCTGTCTGGATTTATTAAGTTTTGAATTCACTATTACAGTGTAAAGGCATTATGAGGTATAATTTCTTTCAAGATCCTAACAGAGTTACCAAATGCTAAACTGAACTTTCAGAGCAACCAAAAAAAAAAAAAACTGTGGAAGAGGTAGACCAGAGCCAGGAAAACACTCACACCTGTTATGGCTTTACATGTGTCTTGGATTAGAGACCAAGACATTCGTTTTATTCTGTAATAATAATCATAGTTATCTGTTTTAAACTTTTAAATCTTTTTTAAGCTTACCATAATTTGGTGGATACAGCACAGACAACTGTTTACATGAAGACTTTCAAATGAACTGCTGTACTGATGTTGCATAAACCATAAGTATCCTGGAACATATTTCCAAAACAAGGTAATTTCCCTACATAACAAAATCATAGCAATTAGGAAGAGAAAATTAGCATCAAAACAATGCTTTCCCTTCATACTCAGATGCCCTTCAACTTTTATCAGTCATCCTAAAAATGCCCTTCATTATAAAATGACACAGGACAGAACCAACTGCTCATTTGTTCACTTTGAGTGTCTTTGACCAACGTGTGTTTGGAATTGACCCTGAGTCTCGCCTTGACTTTTGGGATCTTGCACTTGTGGTAAGATGTTTCTCTACTAGGGTATATCTGAGGCTTCCTTATGTTTAGACTCAGACCATGCCTCGTTGGCAGAGGAAGCACAGAAGTGGTGCTCCCTTACAGGGGAGCACACAGCTTCAGTTTGTACACTTGGTCAGGATGATTACTCTGACCTCTTCCTTAAAGTCAGAATGATCTTACCTTTGTTATTACGATATATTTCAAGGGTGTTTTTAAAGCCCTATCATTCCACTCACTATACAGCAAACTTTACATTGATTATATAGCTTATTTTATTGCTATGGGATAATAGTTTCCTTTTTAATTTAAGAAGTTTTAACCTTTTACATGCATTTGTGTTACTGCTCACAACAGCTTCCATGAAAACTCAGTGAAATTGACACCTGTATCTTTAACCTGTCCTTACTGGTCGAAACAAATCTTTACCTTCTGGTGGTTGATTACTACTGCACACATCCATGGTTTCCTTATTTGGGAAAATAAAATATATTTGATTTAGATATTTTGGTCCTTATAGAGTATAGCATTCCTTTTGCAGTCTCAGTAGATATAGCTGAAGAATTCACATGCATTTTAATGAGAATACAACTACCCCAAAGAAAGATTTCAAAGTTAATTGACATTGATAGTACCACGGCTAATAATTAGGGGGTTTTACTAGTTTTCTTCATTTTTATAATTTTAATAATTATAACTACTCCAAAATAAGAAACTTAGCTCTCATCACCCTAATATATGATGCAATTGTTATTAACATTTAAGTTTAGTGTATAAAGTTCATTATACATGCATATCATTGCCCTTCGCTCACAGTACCATTCATGACCACTATTAGCCTCTCTTGCACCCCCTCCTCCTGCTGGCTCCACCTCCTACAACTGCATTCATTTGTCCAGTCCTTCTTCTCTCTCCCCAATCAGCATAGCTCTTCCCTCCCCAATACTAATTCACCTTGTGCCATGTGAGAGCTGATTCTTTTACTCTGTGCTGTGAGGGGCTCAGCCTGAGTCTTTCCTCCTGCTGTGTGGATTCCAATTCTACAGTGTGCTCTGCACCTTCAAATGGGTACCTTCTCCACCATGCACCACATATGATCCTAAGCAGGAGAAATTTTCTGTAGGTTTTTTTTTGTTGTTGTTCATTTGTTTGTTTTTGCCTTTGCTTAATTCTGCCCTCAAACCTCAAGATGTGTTGTGTTCGTAGGTGAATATCCTTGGTCAAATCTCACCTCAGTAGTAGCCTTGAATATTCCCACCCTATTCATGCTTTCTTCATTTCATTGGGACTCTGAAACCCAATACTAGTGAATTTTGACAGTGGCTCCCAGTTTCTGGTTTAAGACTATTTTGAAATGGAGTGGACATGAGGGAAAATCAAGAGAAAAAAAAATGAAAGAACTGTTATATGAAAAGGGGAAATGTTCACAATCACCAACCCCAAACTAAATGCAAAATTGTGAAAACAGTTTAAGGAAATGTAAATGAACTGGGCGAGGGCTGCTCAATCAGGAGTGGAAAGCTGCCCTGGCATCCAGAATCGACACAGAGCAAGGGACAAGAATAAGGACGAAGAGAAGGAGAAGAAGGAGAAAGGAGAGAGGGAGGGAAAGACGAGAAAAGAGAAGATTCTAAAGAATGACATAACACTAGCACAATTTAAGTCAACACAAACAGAACTCAAACAAAAAGTAGATACATTTTGAAATGGGTGAGGAAAGAAATCAATTCCTTCTAACGTTTTTATCCTTTTGGTGACTCAGATCAGCTAGCTCCTTTTGGTATAGACACTTATACCTTACCTATAAACTCCTTGAGCTCAGAGTGACACCTGGGCATCATTAGGATCCCATTAGCACCTACTGCTCAGAGATACTACTGAGACTTCTCTGCATACCCTTCGACATCTAAGAATGCAGCCTTTCAGGTTAGCCTTGTGATGTGCCCTGCGTCTTATGAAGCCTCCTCTTGTCTACTACCGTAATAACCACTGTGATCATCAGAAAGTCTCCCTAAACACTGGGACTCCTAAAATCCCCTTAACTTGTGCAACCCCATCTTAGGTCATCAGAACTTATAATAATAGAGGGAATACAGTGCTTTATCTTATATTTTATAGTCCATAGTACATTCCTATAACATTCAACTTTCTTCTGCCTCATTGCATATGTATGTATATATATGTTCTATCTCATTGCAAGATGTATATGTATATGTTGTATATGATGTATAGGCATACATATATAGAAGACATGCATGCTTTAAAACTGAGGGAACTGAGACATCTGGAAGATTGAAGGTTTGTCATGGCTCTCACAAGTTGAAATCAGAACAAGAATTAAAATTTTAATTCCATAACATAAATCTCTGGGCTGTTCCTCCAGTTCTCTGTATTTATTTTTCTATAATCTATTAATATTTTCATTGAAAAGTACCTCTCTTCCCTCATCCTTAATGTTTAGCATATAGCTTTGCAGGCACTACTCTGAAACACATGTTGGCTCACCAAATACATCAGCACCATAATAAAATGATGTGACGTGTGGGAAAGTCTAAAACCATAGCAACCGCAGGGGAAAGTGTCCTGTGCTTTCAGCCATGCACCCCCCCCATGCTCTCCTTATTTTCTGTAAACAGAATCCAAACAACAGCACACTTCCAATCCGTGTAGCGACCACTGAGGCGCTCCTGCATTATTCAATCTAACCACAGTGGCTTCCAAGGGGAAAATAAATACCTCGACCGAGGCCGGCTGCTCCGCCTCGCATGCACAAGCATGAAGGATTTCCTTGCTGTCAAGCTTTCAGCTGGGAGCAGGATCCCGCTGCTGAGTCCCGTTGCTCGCTGCAGCACTTAAGATATGATTGGGTACATGGAGTCTTGGGCATCTCTGAGCCGGTACCTCTCACTCCATGTTCCTGAGGCTTAGGCAGGCACAAGAAATGGAATTCTTGACTATCAGCTGCTAGCAGATGCAGTGGGTCTGGAGAGCTGACTACCTGCCAGTACACCCAAAGATAAAATCGCCGGCTTTCCAACAGTGGGCCAGGCATGCATTGCAACTGTTTCTGGAAGGAAAATACGTCTCAGTGAATCACGAGGAAAACAAATGCTGGGAGGTGTTTTCTGGAGACCCTATTACAATTAACAAAATTAGATGGAAGGTTGTTTAAAAATGCTATGAGGTTGAGTCCCCAAGGCAGGAGTTTACACTTTGTAACTGAAGATCCGTGACTCAGAGTTCTAAAGATACGTGGTTACAGAAGATAAGGGATAGACAAGGCCAGGTCATCAGCGAAACTAAATACCACTGTTCTGTGAAAACAAATGCTAGGGCCTGGCAGTGAAACTGGAAGACCAGATGAAGGCTGGAGCTCAGTTAGAAATTGCTTTTAAAGAAAATTCATTTAAAAAAAAAAGGATGAGGGCAGAGGAGTCAACTTGAAAATCTGAGTTAGAAGCAATGTGCAGAGTCTCATGGACACTGCTTGACCGCTATTTAAAACAAATGTTAACAGGGCATATAAAAATAACTTAAAGATGTTGGACTGTATCCTGAAGACAGGAAAGGCCATTCAAATTTATGGGAAACTGTATGAGCAAAGAAAAATGCAGCAGGGTGTCTACTTGGAAGGAGATGGGGGAGAATAGGAGCGTCATAAGAGAGGGTAAGTGGGTCAGGGCTGGTGGGTTGCTGGAGAGATGGCTCAGTGGTTAAGAGAGCTTGTTGTCTATCCTCAGAACTCACATAGACATCTGACTGGACACTTGTATGTCTGTAGCCAGAATTTGTGGTGGGGGGTCAGGAGGACTAAGGAGCAGAGAATCAATGAGTCTTGTTGAGTACTGATGAACAACAGTTCAGCTCCAGGATTAGGAAGAGGCACTATCTCAAAGAAACACACAGATGAGAGACAAAAGGAGGAAATCTGATCTTTTCCTCTGGCCTCTGCACAGGCATGCATGAGCCCCACACATCTACACGTGCACACACACACACACACACACACAAACACACACATACACACACACAGAGGCAGATACCAAACTCGCAGGCACCAAACATACTTTTCATAGAAACACACACAAAAAAGAACAAATAATGTACATGTATGAAAATACCATAATTAAACCCATTATTAAGTATGCTTTATATATGCAAATAACATATTTAATAACCAGTCTATATGAAGGGCATTTTCAAAGTTGGTAGTTTATAAAAGGGAAGAAATTATGTCAGGAAAATTCTCCTATCACCCAGATGCAAAACAATTAGGACATGATGTAACTCAGTGCTAGAAACTGGCAGAGCAATGCATTGCCCAGAGAAGGGCTGCACTTTCAGAGGTGCCCAGCAGTGGTAGAACATTAGCTTCCACCCAGAGCATCTTTCTCCGGGGCTAAGCTTGTTGCTGGCAGAATCACATAGTGAGATTTTATCTTCATAAAGTCCCACTTTATTTTCTGGATTGTCTACTCAATATGTGTCCAGCAGCTACCTATTATAAGTACTGGTCCCAACAACATGCAGTGTTCTCATTTGTGTATTTCATGATTGATGGTTCTCCTCACTAAGCTTCACTGTTATTGCAAGTTTCACCAAGTTCTTCACCATCACTACTCCCTGCCTGCTGAATAATGTTAACACAGAATTTTGATGAAGAATTTCTGTTTAATTTTTAGTTTTCCTTTAAACATACAGATAACAGAAACATATAGAAAGTTGAATTTCATAATATACTTTTCAAGGCCCATGCCAAGACGTAATAAATATGTGGTATCCACTTTGTAGGACAGTTACCAAGGCAAAGGGATAAAGATTCCTGTACTCCTATTCTCTGTAAGCTCAGGCTATTGGCCAAAGCTTAGGTCCTCACAGTGCAAAATTCCAGAGCTGTTATAGTGATGGGCAGTGTTGTTTTCTTGGCTTATGCCTTCTGTGGTCCCTTTGAACAGCTCTGAACAATGCAGAATGTCCTAGGATCACACATACCATGTTATCATTCACTCTGTAATATTTGCATGAGTCAAGGATGGGAAGGTACAATACAATACAAGTTTGGGGATTGTTCGTTTTGATTCAAGTTTACTATGGAAATTGTAGGGAAGCAATAATTCAGAGAAAAGAGAGTTTCTCCTAACAAAGAAAGGCCCAGCAGAGTTGAAAGTCAAGATACCTAATGTTCCCAGCAGATGCAGAGATGAACGATAGGCAAAGGTCACATTCTTGATGATGTCTACATGACATTCTGAGCTTCATGTGCCTGGAAGATAGGAATACTCCAGCCACCTCCAACACAATCAGGATGCTTCTCCATTTCAACATGTGCTCTACAGAGTCTTCCTGTCAACAGAGTCCAGGCTATTCTCTAAGTAAAATAGAAACAGAAAGAGCAACCCCCAATGTATAATATCAAAATAACCTTAAAATGACATCTGAATGAGACCTTTAAGGCAAAACAATAGACCAGTATATGTGATGAATATTGGAAAATACATATTAAACAAGCTCACTCTCGACATCTTCCTTGTTGCTGTAGAGATGTGATGTCTGGCTGTCTGCTCATGCCATGCTTTCCCTACCATGAGAAAACTTCCCCTTGGATCTATAAGCAGTAAATACATGGTTTGCTCCCAAAACTACTTCTTGTCAATGTTTTTCACAGCAACAAATTAAGGACTACAATACTGAATGGGGGAAATTTCTAGAAAATGACAGTGGAAGTTCATTAGAATATAGCACCTTCATAGATAGCATGAAAGCTCCTGGCTTCTTCCTGCATACCTTTAACTATGTATCTCTTCACTGAGATGTTCATCTCGATATGTTGTAATATTCTGTATAATAAAACAGTAATTTAAATAATCCCTGAGTGTAGGATTTATGAAATAAATTAATTGAACTTCACAATGAAGTTCTTGACCTGTAACTTATAGCTAGTTAGTCAGAAACAGAAGTTACAACCTTGAGATTTTGACCAGATTCTGAAGGTAGATAGTGGAGGAGAATTTCCATGTTTCTGAACTATTCCCCTGTGTGCTCTTGTGTGACCTGCAGGCAGAAGGGGAAGAGCATTCCTACATTTCTGAGCCATTTCCCTCCATATCTATTGTGTGCTGCATATAGATAGTGTTAGAATCAAATTGAATTTGAGGATAACCAGTTGCATCTACTGAAGAATTACTGATATCTATGAAAACACAAACCACACAACAATTATGTTGAGACTTGAGTAAATGAAGGAAACTATATGCCTTTCTTTCTTGCCTCTTACAATGTCACTCAAAGTCATCAATTCTGAGATAGAAGGGAGAAAAATTAGTGTTTCTTCCCACTCACACACCACTCAACATGTCTGGATATATATCCAGAGAGGGGTTTCCTCACATATCACATAAGTCTCCATTAAATGCCAAATTGGTGTCATATAGTTTAATTAAATTCTATCACTGTTTACCCAGAGACAGCATCTGGTCCCAGAAGCTAAGGATTCAGTCACATAAGATTGTCTACAGATCCATTGTCATGAAGTCCCAGGGGTATGATGAACATTTTGGCAGGGGGGTAGGTGGGGGCTAGAGTGGCTCACTGAACTCATAGAACTACTTTCTTTTTTCTGGCTTATTATAAAGAACTGAATAAAGAATAGAGAATAGTTGAAGAAATAGAATTGTCATGGGTCACGAGAAAGGATGTAGGGTTTCCATGTCTTCTCTGAGATTGTCATCATCTAGAAAGCTCCATCTTCCAGAAACTCCATGACTCCACTACTTTCATGTTTTTGTGATGAAGTCACTATTGATACATAGTTGGTTAAATCATTAGCTATTGATAATCAACTCAATCTTTATCTTCAGTCCCCTCCTTGGAGGTAAAGATTCTCCTGAAATTCTCATCTACTTTCATGCGTGAATAAATATACCCTACATCTAGCCACCACCCTGAAGCTATGTAAGAAATCCGGTTACTGCATGTTAGTTAGCTTAAAACACATTCTCTTTCTTTTTAATTGATAAGGAAATATGTGCTTTATTAGCACACACTTGTATACATGTTTTGAAATATCACACCATATCTGGTAAATATGTATAATTATCATGATTATAAAAACTATTTAAATTAAATAAAACAAACTTTTATTGCATGCCCAGTATCTTTAATATCTGTATTTATTTATTTGCAGAGAGAGAGAGAGAGAGAGAGAGAGAGAGAGAGAGAGAGAGAGAGAGAGAGAATAGAGATAGACAAAAAGAATGGGCGTGCCATGGCCTCCAGCCACTGCAAATGATCCTTTAGTGCATCTGGCTTTGTTGTGTATGGGGAACCCAGGTCTTTATGGTTAGCAGGTAAATAACTTAACCACTGATCCATCTCTCCAGCCCATAAACATCTCGTGTGTGTGTGTGTGTGTGTGTGTGTGTGTGTGTGTGTGTGTGTGTGTGTAAAGGTGTAAAGTCAGGTGTTTTCTTCAATAATTCTTCTAACATTAATTTTGAGAAAGCATCTCTCACTGAACACAGAGCTCACCAATTCTGCTAGATTACCCAGCAAGTCTTAGGGATCCTTCTGTGTTTCTCCCCTGTGTTTGTATGACAGGCACACACTGCCACACCCAGCTTTTATTTTTTACATGGATGAGGGGATCAGATCTCAAGTTTTCATGCTTGCATAGCAAGCATTTTACACACTGACCCATCTCCCCAAGCCCCAAATCCACTTTTCCCAGCAAAGCAATGCTAAGGGTTTAAAGAGTTCTGTGACAGAAAATGAAGTAGTCACATGGGGAAATGGCTCCAAGATTGACAAAACAGGAGTGTGCTGGGAGGACAATCTCTCCTTGAACTAGGAGAAAGGGAGCAATGATATCCTGTGGCATATATCAGAGCTATGTTGTGACACAGGGAAGACAGGCTATGAGGAATCACCTGTCCCTGTAGCTACAAGCAAACCTCTTGGTTAACCACAGATCTGCATTTCCTAAAGAGCCACTTGTGAAGCCCTGCTTGGCTGCAACTGTCTGTGGACTCAGCACAACCGCCTCTCTTAAACCAAGGTCAGACAAATTAACCAAAGTTAATTTCTCAAAATGACTTTGTCATCAAACTTTTATTGCCATTCTTCCATCATGAGGAAAACTTCAGTGTGACTCAGCCTCTATCTCTTTATGTGAGCTGAAGGGGAAGACAGGTGTAATGTCTATTTTCTTCTTTGCAAGTTAGGACCCTTACTTATGGTCACAACTCTAATGAGGTGTCATAGGAAGTCACTATTAATATCATTGCACAAAACAACACTTAATGAAATTTTCTTAACTGTTGGGAACAGAAGTTATTATCTTTCTGTGTTTAAAAATGATACTATTGCTTTGTTTTGTTTTAAAAATAAAATTTCCATTTACTTATGCTTTCATTTAGTATCTTCGATTAAATTAAATAATTTAGATGTACTGGGACCCTATATAAGAACCAACACATTGAGTGTCAGTGTTGAAAAAGCAGCTGAAAAAAAATGTATTGATTTGTAGTGAAAGCTAGTTTGGCCTTACTAAATTGCTAAAGATATTCCGCAAATGAACAAAGCATTTCTAACTGAGAGGAAGTGGATGATAATATGTAGTTACCTATTAGTATAAGTTGTATTATAGATTATATGAATACTTTCCCAATTCAAGCATTCACTTACTTTCTTGATAAATATTCACGTTTTAGCACATGTGGTGATCTGAAGAAGATGACTTCCCCTGCACAGCATCAGTCCTCCCCACCTGCACCCTGCTGCAGGCTGGATCCCGACACCTTGCCCACAGCTTGAGCAGGATCAGGGCTTCTGAGAAGAAGAGATGGATGGGATAGGATTTGTGGAGCTCACACTGGCCAAGAGCATGGTGGATTTGAAGTGTAAAAGCAAGACTAAGCCTTTCAGGTTTGGAGTTTGTTTAATAATACAGAGGATTGAAGTGGGATTTTTTTTTCTTCCAGACAGTTCAAAGCATTTCATTGCTTGGTCTGTACTTCTGTGGAAATCAGTAAAAAAGGAAAGAAGTAGTCGAAATTATCTGCCTCGTTTTGCAAAGTAAAAAATATTGTGCCATTTCCACACATGGCAGTGGGCTGGAGAACATGAAGAGTACTTTATCCACAGTATTGGTGTGGCTTGGGACCCGTGTTAAGAGGATTCTCATTACCAAAAGCTGGAGGGGTGAGATAATAAGTCTGAATATGTCTAACTGAGCATTAATAACCCATCTTCTTAGATGTAGGCTTCAGGTGACGTACTGAAGATTAAGGCTCAGTTACCTCACTAAACACCCATGTGACCTGTTTGTTAAGCAGAATATAATTTATTTTTAAACAGAGTATATTCAAAAATCATAGGAGGGATTTCTAGTTTTCATAGAAATTTTTCTGTGAAAGTTTTATGAAAGAAGAAAGGTTGGTCTGGGTTGCATAAGGAACAAAAGTTTAAGTAATGTATAGGAAAGAAAATTACATCTGAAGATAGGAATGTGCTGTAGAATTTCTGGTGATAAGGCACCAGGCATCTCCGTCTAAACAGAACTAAACCCACTGTTGAGCTGATGGATGCATGAGCCTGGCTCTTTCTCCAGCCTTATTTGGGCACATGTATTTGTTAACAAGGGCCACTAGTCCATGTGTGACAGTGTTTGAGAATAGGAAACCAATCCAGACCTGTTTTACTCAGACCACGTTGGAGATGATCAATTTGGGCAAAGGTTCTCCATCAGGAGTTATAGTTCTAAGGACAGGAGGAAGAAACACACAGAGTTGTGTCAGGAATCACATAGAATGAATCAGATAGCATACTTTCTTCCCACTTCCCCACTACAAAGTTGTATTATTCCTTTAAAAAAAGTCAGCCAACACACATGCTTTGTAGTGTTTCCATTTCTCAATTACCAGACTAAGATTTCACCATTTTTGTATATACCCTGAAATGTTGGGAGATATATTTAATCCAGCGTGATGACCCCTTCTCATCGCCCTTATATTCTATATGCCTTTCAACAGGTGGTCAAAGACCAGCATCCTCACCAAACCGTCCAGAGGAAAACCCAAAACTCTATTGTTCAATTTTACTATTTTTAATTTTCTATCAATAACAAGAACATGAACACTCTAATGACCCAATGTTAACAGATTTCCAGGCAAATATATTCATAAGCAAAATCATTCATGCATCTGAGAAGCATGAGCAGAACAGCTAAGATAATTCTATTTCCAATTTATGGAACCTCTTTTCCCTCTGGAAAGACACATCTGAAACAGTTTATTCTTCAAATAGTCTTCCTAAGTTTAAAAACAATCTTTGATACTTCCCCTTAAACTGAAGTTCTTCCTTTCTTCATCACCGAATTAAATTCTGTTACCTCTTTCCTCGCACATAATTTAAACACATAAGTAATGTAAGGTCTCTAATGCGTTCCCTGAAGATATATTTCTGCATCATAATGTTGTACTTAGATCATAAACTACTCAAGGTCAGCGTGAGTGCCTATTTAACTCCCTTCATGTTCTTCTTACTGAGAGCCTGAATAATTGTCCTCATGAAAAAGTAGTTGAAGGTGTTTGTCTCCTTAGCATTGGAAAGGAAATCAAGGTGAAATTAAAAAGTTAATAGAGACCGTTGAAGTTTAATGAGAAAACAATAATTGTCCCTAGCTATTTGTATTTATGCCATGACTCAAGATTGCTTTTTTTAGAAAATGCTAGGAAATGTCAAAGATGCCTAGTAAATAGATTTCAATGTAATGCAAAGAGGAAATATATTTTAATAATAATTAGAAACCAAGTTTATGATATGACCTATGATCTTGATCTTTAAAGTCTCAGAATAAGAGGGAGTTTATTTTGTAAGAAGAAGGGTCACAAGAGCCTGAGCACAGCAGGATAGGTACCTCCACTTGGAAATGACATCTGGAATGAACAGGTCCACTATAGCGTGTAACATTTTCAATGAAGTATAGTTAACCATGATGTATCACAATAAGCCTTCCCTCTATTTTACTGGTTGTCAATGTGAAATCCATAAACTTGGAGACATTAATAGGTCAGCTTAGCAACACCTGCCACTCAAACCAGATCATTGATGTTGTGTAATTGGCCTGTTCTTGAAATCATTTATCCCATCACTTTGCTGGTTTGTTACTCCCCAAGCCCAGAGAAAATCGGTTATTATATTTATTCAGGTCATCTTTATCTTAGGGCATTCAAAATCATGCTTGGGGGCCTAACAATGTCATATTCATGATTTCAAAGGAAAGATCTTAGAACAACTCAAAGATAAATGTGTATCTCTTCAGGAAGCTTGTGATAGACTTCAGTTTAAAATGCTTGATTATTCTATATGATATTGTAGCATCTTTCGTTGTGTTACATTGTACTCATGAAAGTGACCCTGACTATGGGGAGGGGAGGTCTCCACTGATGTACACTGTACAGTGGGATATGGTTTGCGAGTCCATGGACATCCTTTTACTCCCACAGCCCTCTTGGCTTCAGAAACCATTACCACATCATGGGATCTCACTTTCAGTTCTGGAAAACGCTATGTTTGTTTCCAGAACAGAGCACATGATCCTGGTGATTCCCTGCCTGGAGCATACCCCAGTCCTCTGCCTGGCTCCTAGTCAGCTGGTGGGAAGGTCACTTTCTCATCTTTATCTTTGTTTTTCTGATATAAAATAGATTTCACTTGTGATTTTCTGTCAATGCACAGACAGTATTCTTCACCTTCATCATACACAACAAAATGGTGTTTGTCCACTTTTGTGTTTTTTTGTTAGTTATCATTTTTAATGGTTTTGCACAGTGTGCTGTGAATTCCTAGTGGCTTGGGAATACATAGGCTCTGGGTAGATTTTAACTTAATGTGATCACACAGACTCTGGATAAATTTTAAATTATTGTGATGACACTGTATTGCAGACAAGTCTTTCAAACGGGAACCTCCTGCTTGGGGTTTTCACTCTAATCAACTGGACAAAGAGGCTGGAGAAGAGAAGAACACTCGTGAGGAGAAATGCCTGATGTCTGGGATCTGGACAGAGTTAGAACTAGAAAAGAGTATTTTGTTCCTGTCTAGATAATGCTTCTAAAACCATATCTCATGGGTCACAGGTAGAGAAATCAATGCTCAGGGAACCCTACTGATGGTGGCATTTTTCAAGCTCAAGACTGAAGGGTCCTCTGGGACCTTGTGTGGGTAGTCACAGCACCCCATAGTGACTGCATCACAAAAGTCACCCTGTTGTCACATAAACTATCCTAGAAAGAAACATTCTCATAGAGGTCTCAAGTGGCCATCAGCTCTGGGAGAAGCAAAATATTATGAGTAATTGAACTTCTAAACATATGACATTATGCAAGGTTCCTGGGGCTAATGGCAAAATTTGAGGGATAGTTTGATATATGTCCTTTAATTACAATTAAACCTGTCATAACTACCCATGTGACATTTTAGAGTAGCAGGTTTTGGTAATACTTATTTAGTCATGTTAATATTTTGCAGGGAAAACTCTGTGGTTCATTGATTTGCAGTTCCTCATCTAAAACCTGCCTGTTATAGTCAGTTTTATGGGAACTAAAGAGAGAAGTTCAAGGACAAATGATTCAACATAAAGAGAGATAAATGCCTAGATCAATAGTAAAGAATAAAACTATGACTCTTATAAATTAAATAAAACAATGTAAATAAGTTAAGGTACTTCTTCAGCCCAAAAGGGTGATTACTTGTATCTCAAACCACTACCCACAAAAAGAGTAAGAAAATACCTATCTTCAATGTCATATCACACACCAGTTTTGTTTTCTTGTGTGTGTGTGTGTGTGTGTGTGTGTGTGTGTGTGTGTGTGTGTGTGTGTGTATCTGTGTATGGGTGTGTGGATGCATGGGTGGGCATGTACAGGTGTATGTTGAGTGTATATACCTAAAAGAGAGAAAAAGAGAGATCAAAAAAATTAGCAGAGATGCAGAGGAAGAAGCAGACAGAGAAAAATATGATATTCACTTTACATTATTATGAGTATATGCTGGCTTTGATTCTCAGGGTTGTATCCATATCAAGGACCATGGTGATCTCTATATTCACAAGTATTTCACGCACCCTTCAAGGAAACAAAATCTTCCTTTAATCAGGGACCATGTAAACAGTTGTCCGATTAATGAAGCACTGATTCTTGGTTCTCCTTCATCAAACCCATATGGCCACTGAGAAGGGACCTCATTATCTTCTTTGCGTCCCCATGCTCATGCCTGTGGCCAAAGTGTCAGGCTGCTGTAGTCAGAGGCTCTAGGAGAAACCATTCAGTGGGATTTTACTTCCTACCCCTGGATTACAATGAGAGTTAATATTTAAACCATGAGATAATCTTTTAGCTTCAGTAATCTCTATGGCTATGGAACACTGTGCTTCATCTCATTAATTATGCATGCCTTCCTATGTCAATAGCATGTAGCTTTCACTCTCAACAATAAGCCACAACAGTCTTCAATTTTTAAGTAATAACTCATGAATTATTTGTTCTTCTTTCCTATAGACCAAAATGGGCATGGCCAATTATGTGTGCACACACAGGGCACATCCTTAGTGTGTGTGTAGCTACAGATCAGGATCATTATGAATATGTACTTTTCTGATGTAGTATGATATAAAACAGAGAGGTTGTCAGAGTTTCCTTTCAATACTGACCGCTTTTGTGTAGTCCTCAAGGTTTCAAGGACATGTCTAAAGACATTTCCCATGTCAGAGTGCTTCAGCCTGCCCAGTCTGGCTTATGAGTGTGAGATAAGTTTGGATTGAAGCAATTTATTGGTTTTTGTCATATTGAAGAAGTGGTTCATTAGTTTTGGTGAGTCTCCAAAATTGGTATTATTATTTTTTTTCTTTTTTTTTTAAATTTAATATTTATTGTCCATAATGAGCCACATCATCTAGTGGGCAAACTATGCGCTGCCATCCCGACTTCCCCAATTCCCCCCCTCCCCATCCCCTATCAGCTGTACATCCTTCTTCGTGGGCTGTCCGTACCAGTCCTTGTGGCAAGGGATCCTGCACATCCCAGCACTCATCCCGGTCTTCCTGGCCCAAGTGAGCTGTCATTATTTTTTATGCAGCTCCCAAGTTTAGAATTCACTGAGTCAGAAGATGGAAGCTTCATATCTAAGTTGTCATTTCAGAGCACTTCAACTGCTCCAGCCTTTATCATTGTGGTGATGTACGGTGGGAGAACTTGATGAAAATTTCCAGCCACATCTGTTCTTTCCAATTCCACAGCTTCTTTGTTCCTCTTTGCCCCATCTATAAAAATTGTCTTCAGAAATGCTATTAAGAAGGGTGCTTTCTCTGTGGCATCTTCATGACTCCTAAATCAGTTTCCCTAGCTTACAAGAAAAATGATCAGAAACCAAGTTAAATTTGAATTCCAGATAAACAGTAACTTTAAATTATGAAATGTACTATTTTTATATTTAAAAGACTCAAATATTACGTGAGATGAATTTGTGTCCAAAACAAAATGAAAAAAAAAATTCATCTAGCTTTGGAGAATCCAATTTTAATTGGATATTCTGAATTTCCTGTGGGAATGTTATCTCAGGCACTGTATAGCTTGGCTATACCTTCTAAAATAAACTACATCTTGGTAGCCAAAGCAAACAGGCAGCTGCAGTCTTGCTATTCTTGAGGCTAGTAGCAGAGCTTCTAAAAGGTGTGACAGCCAGTTAATTTCTACTTATACCTCACCTAGTGTTGGTGATGATCACTATCTCCCATAGCTTCCTGAGGTCTCAGATGGTCACCATTCCTAGTGTGTTGATATAGTTTGAACAATCCCATCCCTCTGTTGTGTTTGCTTAGTGTTCACTTCTTACTCCCTCCCCATGTTTTCATGTGGTCTCAAATGCTCACTACTTCCCATATCTTTGATGGTCCTTTCTCTTCCTCTACATCCCTGACGCTCCCACATGGATACTCTCCCTTCTGAAAAGAGCACTAATTACCCTGGACTGGGAATTCCTTCTTATGGCTGCATTCACCCTAGTTCCTCTCTAAAGGGATTATCTAGATATTATTCAACATTCTTAACAACTGAGACTTGGCATGGAGAGATGTCTCAGAAGTTAAGGTGCTTGTCTGCAAAGCCCCCAAGTTCAATTCCCCAGTGAGAGCTAGAAGCACAGCAGCAAATGCATCTGGAGATTATCAGTCCATAACAGCAAATTCTCTGTTCTCTGAGCTGATGGGAATTCCAGGCTGATGGCTGTTACAACTTCCACATAGGACATTGCAGCTTTCAGTGTTTAATGTCCTTTTCTGGTTGGAACACAGACCCATCAGAAGACAGATAATTAACAAATAAGTGAAAATGTGGCCTCTTCTGTGAATACATCTCTTCTCTGAGATGCTGGGTAATTTTTCTCCATCCTCCCATTTCCTTTTTCTTTACATACAGCTTATGTTTCAGTGAAGCCATAGTTTATGAATGAACCCAGAAAATGTTAATTTCCACTGTTCATCCTTAAAAAGAGGTGCCAAGAACCCCACATTTCTTAATCTGTAGAGAAAGCTGCGAATAATTTTCCGAATCCTCTTGTAGGTTCCTAAGACCACAACAGAAACTGACTCTGACATCTGCATTGTGTCATTTTGTTCTAGGTTATGTTTGTTCTTCTAATATTTGAAACCAGGGCTCTGAACAAGGAAGCAACAACAGTGAGGTGCTTGTGTTTATGCATTCTTATGTTGTCAGAAACTTTTTGATGAGATGATTAGGATTTTAAGTTTGTTGTTGTTGTTCGCTTGAAATAGTACATGATTCTGACCCAAGGAAATCAGGGTTTGACAAAAACAAGTAATTTAAATATATGTGGCTTCAAACAAAGACCTGATTCCAGAAAATGAAAATCAACCTTGCCAAGCATGGTCACTTGGGTGATCCGGCTCATGACTGCAATAAGCCAAATTCAGTGCTTTACTCAAACCATATTCCTCTACATGGCAGCCTGGCTTTTGGACATCTCTTTCTTATCTTTTCAAAGAGTTGCAGCTATTAAACTTATGAGGGATGAGGAATTTTGTTGCTGATGCTACTGTTTTCTCTCTTTTCATTACTTTTAGCAGCTTTCAATAACCAGAAACTGTAAGTGAGTTTAAATAAAAGACTCTTTTTTAAAATGCTTGCAATTTTCTGTTTCTTCAGGCCCTGGTAAGTATCTCATTGTATTTAAATAATATTTACAACATTTTTCTTTCCTGTTATTTTCTATTCATTTCAAGGCTATATTCCTCTTCTGTGTGTTGCAAACTCCTTCAGATAGAGTCAGATCATCTAGATATATAAAAAGGAAGCCATTCTTAAGTTCAAAGAGACCTATAAATAGGAGAAATGTGGTATTTCTGAATCAACTGTCTTCAGAGTCTCATAAGCTTAGGATGGATCTGTGACCTTCCCACCACAGAGCAGCTCACATGTAGAAGACAAAGTTTGCTGTTCATTCACCCAAAGGAAGCATCCAGCCTCCAGCAATAATAGGACGGTGCAGCAATGCAAGACAGGGATCTATAGGCTAAATTGCTCTACCATGAACCCCATTCTGTTTGTATAGCAATTGTACAGTGGTGCATACTTGAAGGTAATTAAGGTGATGGAGTCCAGGCCCAGCCTGCCCATTTGTGTATGGGTCTCTGAAGTGAGGTTTGGGGTTGTACAGTGCTTAGGGCTAAAGAGAGAAAGTAAATGAAGGGCCACTAGATCCAACTAGACACTTCCAATGAGTAGTTAGGCTTCTCAGGGAGACCTGGACTCATTCAGAAAGGTGATATTAATGGTCTATCAGGAAAAAAAAAAACATTAATCAAAAAACTGTGGGGCAGCCCTTAGAAACATGTGTAGAGAAGATATGGTCTCAGAGAAGTAGAATCATGGTGGTTGATGGTTTCAGGCAGGCAGGAAAAAAGCAGACACAAAGTTTTCCAAACAGTGTCCAGGATGGTTTGTCTCAGAGTGGGGCTTTTCAGTGTCATGTAGCTCCTGCAAGGAATATAAAGAGAGAACCATTGGATTTTTTTTATCCCAAATACTGTAATATGCTATTGCAGATACTTTATGTCCTGCCAGACCTGATGATCAAATCAACATCTTTAATGGTTATTAAAGGATTAAAACAAAATTGGAGATATTGTCTAAGATCTCACAAGGATGAAAAAGCCAAGTGATGAAATGATAGCAGAGGGAAGAGACATGGTACCTTGAACTCAAATTCGTTAAATTCTCAGGGACGAAAATTTATAAGCCGGTGCTTATATTTCTTTATAAACAAAAATTTTTGAGCTTTTCTGGAAATATTATGATTCAGAAGTTATCTTCTGTGTTTTCAACACTGGCTATCAAACAGGTGCATGTGTGTTATCATTTCTGTGCTGGATGCAGAGATACCCCTGGGAAGGTCAAATAGTGCCTGGGATGTACCAGAGAAGAAAAATAGATAAGACTCCCAATCCACCACATTGCACGTGAACACAGAAGAAACTCTGCTGTGTGTGACCAAGGCTTACAAAGTTGCCTTTACCTAGAGGGATTCAATGCTTGCATTATTCACATGCAGTGTGCTTTCTGAGCTTTAAACAAATAAAATTAGCTAATGCTACAGCAGTGAATTTAAGCTATTGCTGAGAGAAATTTTGATACAGTTCAGTTTCTGATTGGATTAGATATTTTCTCAATAATTCTCAATTTATTATTTATAGTTGTTCTACATGTCACTTAACTTTTTTTCTTCAACCACTAGAGAAATAACATGCAGTATTTACTGAAAGTTTTCTGAAATCTAAAGGTATATTTTTTAAAAGTGCATTTAGCTTGTATGATATATTCATGAAAACTTTTGAAAAGAATTTCCCTGTTGCGGTCCACTTTTTCTGTTGCTGTGCAGAAAGAACCCAAACAAAGCGGCTTGTGGAGGAATGGGTTTATTTGGCTTACGGACTCGAGGGGAGACTCTATCCTGGCAGGGAAAACAATGGCATGAGCAGAGGGGTGAATATCACCAATGACACAGCACTGCAAACAATGGCAGGAAGGTGTGCCAAATACTGGCAAAGGGAAGCTGGCTTATAACCCCATAAACTGGCCCGGAAAAACACAGCTCCATTGAGGTTGTAAAATCCAAATTGCCATCAGCTGAGGATCGATTACCCAGAACACATTCATTTGTTTTGGGGGATACCTGGGTCAAACCATGACATTCCCATTCTAAGTTAGGTGCCTTTTACAATTATTTATGAATTTCTAATGATGAGACCAAATATTATTAAGCATTATTCCTTTTATTCTGGATCCTTCTGGAGACTTTGAATTACTGCATTCCACCTGAAGTTGCAAACTATCAGCAGGTCTTCACAACACTTTGTTTTCTAGCTACTTCTTTGGTATCTTATTTTCAGAAGTATTATAATGTTCACACATTTCGTTCACACCCACATTGTATATTCATTACTCAGAAGGCTAGGTTCATTTTCTGAGCCTCTAAAAACATGGGGTTAATCTTGAGACTTGTGAAATGGAAAAGGGTTTAGAGATCAATTTAAAATTAAATTGATAAATGAAATAAATTAATAATTAAATAAAATTAAAATTAAAGTTACCTTCCATAGTTGTGAGAACATTTTACAGTTTTGAAACTTCAATATATTTGGGACATTCAAAAAGTCATGTAGGTTCTTTGAATAAATATTAGGAATGCTTACTTTTAAACATATTTTGTAGAGGAGATCTGCAACATTTTCTTAGTGGAATTTTCAGAAAATTTCCAGATTTAGGGGAAAACTCAAAAGAATAGAGAATGTGTATATCTAGTTTCCCTCAATATTAACATGCTAAATTTGGAATATATATTTGCTATGGCTAATCACTTAGAATTGATATTTACAATTTTTGATGAATTATTTATTTGGATTTATGTTTATTCAGGGAGTAGGGTTGATTGTTTGGTCCCAGAAACTTGGTGACAGTGAGCATTTGTGAAGAGGCTCTCCACATGAGAGAAGAAAGGAAGTACAGAGCACAGCAGAGACTTGGGGACAGTGCAAGTCTCCAGAACACACCACTTCCTCCAGGCAGGCCTCACATCTCCACATTGCAGCATCTCTCAATCAGCACCAATAGACAGGGACCTAGCTATTATGAAATCTATGGATCTAATGGTTTTATCTTTCACTCTTGAAGGATCCAGGAACCAGCATGTCAGGTCTGCTTACATTCTTCTGGTCTGTGAAAGTGTCTCTGAATTTCTGATTTTTGACAAATACATTTGAGACAAATACTGGCTTTCTTGGGTCTCGATTTGTGGCTTTCAGGAAAGCTCCAGGAACTTTGAGGCTGGAGCTGGAGTCTGCCAGTGCCTACTGAAGATTTAGTCACCAGTATAGGAAATCCCATATAATTATTTCATTTAAGTGTGTGTGTGTGTGTGTGTGTGTGTGTGTGTGTGTGTGTGTGTGTATACACATGTCTGTATCTACTTATCTACTCACCCAATTGATCATTTTCCTTTGGAGAACATTGACTAACACAAGGATATTCTAGATGTTCAAACTGCTACTTTTTTCTGCAGATTTGCAGGTGTAATAGAAACATAATCCTCATAGTAAAAACCAGAAGAGTGGTTATCAGAAGCTAGAGAGGGAAGTCTTGAGGGGGATCTGGAGAGAAATTTGACTCTTAGGGGAGTGTTAATGTAGATAAATAAATTCAGGTGTTCTGCTCAGAGCAGCTAATAATAATATTGTTTATATACTTTACAATAAAAGAGAAGAATTCATATGATTAACCTCAAAGAAATGATGAATGATTGAGGTGACAGATATGCCAATGCCCAGAGTTGATCACTAAATTATATATTCATATATTGAATTGCACTGTTCCCCATATATAAGCATAATGAGTATCCATCAATTAAAGATAAAGCTAATATTAGGGCTGAAGAGTTGGCTCAGCAGCTAAGGTACTTGCCTGTAAATCAGAAGGACCTGAGTTTGATCCCCCATTACCCACTTAAGACCAGATGCACAAAGTATCTCATTCATCTGGAGTTTGTTTGCAGTTACTGGAAGCCCTGGCAACCCGTTCTCTCTCTCTCTCTCTCTCTCTCTCTCTCTCTCTCTCTCTCTCTCTCTCTCTCTCTCTCTCTCTCTCTCTCTTTCATAAATAAAATATAAAACTATTTTGAAAAATTAAAAATAATAAAGCTAACTTGCAAATTTTCCCACTCTATATGTTATTACTTTTTATGATCCAACAATTTTCATCCTCTCTCCTTCTGTTTCCTGTCAAAAACCTAGTGCTGTTTAGAAATCTTCCCTCTTCCTCTATTATTCTTGTTGACTGAGAAGATGGAGATTACACCCAGAAGAAAAGGGCAGAATGCTTGCTTGTCTAAGCACAAATTAATAGTGCCCCTCTTTGTTGTTTGGTATAAGGTGGGCAAATGTACCAATTCCTCTATGGAAAACATTATTTGATGAGGCTGCAGAGATAGTCCCTTTCTCTCAGGAGAAATAATTGAGAAGTAATGTCTGTCTCTCTGATTGCATATTCCTTGCAAGGTGACCTTGGAAACATGAAAGAAGGCCTAGCGTATGGACACAATAGTAGTTCATTGCTGAGACTCGTTCTAAAAGAAACAGTATCTGAGGAGTCCTGCTTGTATGAGACCCAAAGACATTCCACAATTGGATGCTGGATGTGTGAGAATTCTCAGGAAATTAAGCCAGATGTCATCTGCTTCCTGTAATGTGTCTTTCCAGCAAGCCCACTGAGGAGGGTCCCCAGTTGTTAGGGGACAGGGAGGAGGGAAATGGGGGTACCATCATGAGACTTGCTCATGTAATGTATCTAATTATTGACAACAAATATGCAAAAACTTTCAAATATGTTAAATCATTGTTTCAATTCTAGGAGTAAGTATTCAACTTTATAAGGCACAAATATGTTAGATTATGTGCAAATACCTTACCATTTAGAACAATGATGCAAAAGCCTCAGCTCTTTTTTAAAAAATTAAACTCTTTATTGTTAATAAACAGAAACACTGTATGAACAAGTTCTGTGTTGGTACCCCCATTTCCCTCCCCCTTGCCACCTATCAATTGAAGGATCCTCCTTGGTGGGTTTGCTGGAAAGTTCCATGGGATGGATGGCTATGATATATGCAAGAAGTGAAAATTTAATTTGGAAGAGGGAGCAATGCCTCTGGATATTCCCCCAACATGGCTCTTATAATCTTTTTGCCGCCTCTTTTGCAAAATTCTCTGAGCCACTGTGGGTGAGTTTTATGTCTGCTTTACTGGTGAACTCTTAAGAGTCTCTGGTTTCTGCTTTGGACTGTTTTGAGTATCCTTGGTGTCTGTCTCCTTTTCTCTTGCATAGGTTTTCTGACTTGCTGTGGAAGCAGCACTCTTGCTCATCTCGTGACTTCCTCTATGGTTTCATCTGGCCTCTCAATGATGAGTTTGAGGTGGTTCATCTCCTGCCTGGGAGTGAGGCATAATCTCAGATCTTGTTGATGGAATTCAGTTGTCCACGTTTCTGGCTGCCTTCTGAAAAATATAAACAGAATCTCCAACGGTGAGTGAGACAGGGATGGGTTAAATGAGACAAAAGTTATTAATTTGGTGAAGCTTTAATAGCATTTCTATAGGCCCATGGTTAGTGGGAACTTCCTCCTTGGTGTCTGGATTTTTGGTTTCCATTAGGAGTTTGCCTAGATCTCAGTTCAAGCTAAGAGTTCCTTGCCACCGAGTGGATCTTTTTAAAGAGGCACCTAATCTGCGAAAGAAATTTCATTATGTCTGTCTTAGAAAATACATTCCCTTCCCCTTTATAATTTTCAAACTTTATTTGGCAAAAAAATTCATGGCAGCCTTTGTATTTGTATTGTAAATATCAGTGTAGCTCATATGCAAAATGAAGATGCTGTCAACCCATGGTGGCCTCTCCCACCATATTGTAAATGCCTATGCAAAGTTAGTCCTAAGAGTTCCTGTTCATTTTCCACAGCTCCTAAGCTTGACTCTAAAACCTAGAAGTATTTAACTAGTGTAACCTGATAATAAATGGAATTATATATCTCCGTCATTACTTGGGTGAAGGAATAACTGAGTGCTTAGGTTTCTGCTTCAGAGATCCAATTCACTCCTTATCATAAAATCTGAATGAGATTGACCCAAAAGAATCATTGGCCCAAAATATGAACTGAGTGGAAATCTAGGACTAACAGGAGTGACTGCCACAAATCTATGTGCCACTTTAATTTGTATAACTTGTAATTTTCCCATCAGTATGACTCTCATCCCTGCCCAGTCTGGTCCAGCCCTACTGATGTGTCCTTGGGCCTGATGTCCCTCTGCACAGAGTTCACCTTGGCTCTCCAATTTGAGGCCATCATGAAGTGCTGTCCTATGACGGCTCACCTTGCTTCCTCTGAGACTACGTCCTGTTAATCATCACAGACCTAATAACTGTAATGATAATACTCGAGCTGTAATACTGTCTCCATCCCCAAGCCTTCTAGGCCATTCAGATGGCTAATGTCTTGTTAAAACTTTCTTACTTATTAATTTTATCTCTGACAGGGCCTGATTAGCTCCTGAATTACTCCGTGCCTATTTTTAGTCTGACATGCTTCTATCCTTCACAGATAGTTTAATCCCAGAGTATTAATTCGTCTCTATATAGTGCTGACTTGTCTTCCTACAGGTATCCTAAATCTTCCTCTTTCCACTTAAGGTTCATCTACCCTGCTTGAACTTGCATTTCTTTACCCACTGATTTTCCTGGTTCTCCTCGCTCAGTTAGGAAATCTGAGAAATTGTCACCAAGTTATCAAATATACTCATGAATACCAGATTGAAACAATCAGTAATTAGCTGAGGATCTATAAGTAAACATCCTTAGTTATAGGAGAGAACCATTGAGAAGGTTTTCCTGTGAATTTGTTTCCATTAACAACTGAAATGACAAGCATCTAGCACAGATGACTTACCTGGAGGTGGTATCAGATAGTTTCAATGGCCTTAGAATAAATGATTATGACCCACTGGCATTAGATGTTCCCCAAACACTCAGGGTCATGTATAGGCAGAAAGAAGGCAAAGAGAAGTATTTACAGTTGTCAACAGTGAGGACACAGGACTCTAACAAAGCTTGTGCTTTGAGAAATAGGATTAATCCATGAGTTTCTGGGAAGAATTAAGTAACGAAAATTATAATCAGGATGGAGGGTATTATTAGTGAAATGCAAGGATGATGCCATTACAATAACATGAGGTTAAATTGGCAAAGGCAGTGAGAGAAGGTCTGGAATCAAAGCTGTCCGGGGAGATCTGGGTGCACAGGGAGCTAACAGGCTGGTTGCATTGAAAGTAAGGGCAGAAAGAGCTGCATGGACAAGTCATTTAATTCTTTCCATAGAGAAAGCCCTGCCTTAAGATCACTGGACTAAAAGTTTCCCTACTCTACAAAGCTGCAAAAGTAATATAGTTTATAAACTACACACACACACAAATATACATATATTATATATATATATATATATATATATATATATATATATATATATATATAATTTGTTTTGTTTTGTTTCTTGATATAGGATCTCGCTCTAGCCCAGGCTGACCTGGAATTCAGTATGTCCTCTCAGGGTGGCCTCAAACTCACAGTGACCCTTCTACCTCTGCCTCCCCAGTGCTGGAATTAGTAATTCAAATTTTAAATTTTGAATTGTGGTCTGTTCCCAAGCTAGAAACATTGAGCTCAATACACATGCTACACATTCATGAAGACAAACCGAGATATGCACAGTGAGCTACAATTTCAGTAGTTTAGGTTTCCTAAATTCATTTTCAGCTGATGTCCTTGCCCGCTCATGTGTCATGTAGAAGGGCACACCCCATCCTAAGTAGAGGCAAGACCACCTATAGTTGTCAAATATCCAAACAATTGGTGTTATTATAAAAGTCCATGGAATGTTCTGTATCCAAGAGTTCATGCAGAAATATATAGAGTTATGTGTTTCCAAATCTAAATAATATTCACTAAATATTATACAAACATGCACAACTGTCTTCTATGACTTTTTAAAAATTTTTTATTGTCCATAATGAGTTACATTATTTAGTGGGCAAACAATGAGTTGTTATCCCCAATTCTCCAATGCTCCCCCTCCCCCATCCCCAACCAACTGGATATCCTCCTCCGTGGGTTGTCTGGATCAGTCCTTGTGGCAGGGGACCATGGATAGCCTAGTATTCAGCCAGGTTCTCCTGGCCCTAGTATGTTGTTACTGGGGGGTGCCATGCCTCTGGATAGTCTCCTCCACCACGGCTCTCAGAATCTTTCTGCCCCCTCTTCTGCACAGTTCCCTGAGTCTTGGTGGATGAGTATTAAGGCTGCTTTATTGTTCTGGTCTTTGTGTCAAAAATCATTGGTTTCTGTCTCACTGGCTTATCCTGTGTTGATTGAATGGCTGTGGCTGTGGGTCCCACTGTTCATCCCATCATTCTCTGTGGGGTTCCATATGGATCCTCCACGATATGACTGTGGTGGCTCCTCTCTTGCCAGGATCTCAGCTATCAGCGTATGGTCAGTTGGTAGGGTTAGATGGGCCCCAGCTCTCTTACTGCATCCTTAAAAAAAACAATTATAATCTCCTTCGGAGAGTGAGGTCAGTGTACGTTTACAAATATACACCATTCTGTATTACCTAGATTCTATTTTTAGTAGCCACCCTGTCAATCGCTCCCATATTGTATCTTGTCTTGGGAGCCCAAGAGTACGGGATCTGGTGCCTATCGCTCTGCAACCCAAGTTCCAGACAAGGGATCCCCCTCACTGAGTGGAAAATTTTGCCAAATTTGAAAGCTCTTGATTGTCTCCCCCAAACCCAGGCTTCCTCATTACACAAGTGCTCCTTTCTTGGTTCGCTGTTCTCTCCCATTAGGAGGTATGGTCAGGCTACTCATGGCTGCAGATTGTGTTTTATGTCAGTGGTCTCTGTTTACTCCAGCTTTTGTTGATCAGTTTCCCCTGGAAGCCTGTGCAGTGCCTTCCAGCACTACACTTACTGCCTTCTGGGAGCTAGATACCATTCCTGACCTTGAAGTGTCTCTCTATGCTTGTCTATAGCATTCTGTGGTTTCTTCAGTAACAGGGTTTTGCCTCAGGCCTGGGGAGGGCACTCAAGGGCTTTGACAGAATTCTGTCTTGTTGTTGGAGCCTCATGGGTCGCTTTGGTCAACATCTCAGTGAGGGAAGGAACTGGTGGTTGGAGCCAGGGGTCTTCAGACTGATCTAATTGTTCATAGGCTTAGACTCTCTCTCCTAACACTCGTGGCCCCTCTTGCCAGTCAACTCCCACTACTTTCTCAATAGGTTATAGTATGCTTGTGAGGATTTTATGTTTTGGAACCTAATATGGTTTAACCTCATGCTTAAGCCATTCCCCTCCCCCCATCCCTTACCCCTCTTTCATATACTCTCACTTCTTTCTACTAGTCTGCGTAGAGTTTACAGTTATCCTGGTTAAGGACCGCATATGAGGGAGAATATGCGGCGTTCAATTCTTTGTGCTTTTGAATATTCACTTAGTAAGATCTGCTCGAAGTCAGACCATTTTTTCCTAAATTTTGATGTCATTTTTCCTTTTAGCTGAGTAAAATTCTATCTATAGATAGATAGATGGATAGATTGATGTATTGATATATTGATATACGTATCCTGTATATATCATATATATATATAGGTTTAATTAATTTGCTTTTAAAAATACTGTTACTTATTTATTTGAGATACAAAGAGAAAGATTCAGAGAGAGAGAGAATATGGGCACAAAAGAGCTTGCCATTGCAGACAAGCTCCAGATTCTTGTGCCACTTTGTGCATTTGACTTTAGGTGGGTGCTGGAGAGTCCAACCCAAGCCGTTAGGCTTTGCAAGCAAGTACCTTTAACCACTGAGC